>CABHPR010133129.1:0-24553 GCA_902168415.1 Peromyscus melanophrys | reverse complement strand
TCTCTCTCTCTCTCTCTCTCTCTCTCTCTCTCTCTCTCTCTCTCTCTTTCTCCTCCTCTTCTTTTGTAATTCATTTGCAAGTTCCTTGAGTGTGAACTTTGTAGATGACAAGGTGGTGTTGCAATATTGAAAGGCAGGACATGGCTGGAGCCACTATACACCTTCTAGCTGGGGTGAGGATTTTCCCCAAGAGGAGGGAACTTTTGAAGCTTTTGCTTGTTTGTGGCAAGGCCCCACTTTGTACCCCAGGCTAGCCCAGCATCACTGGTCTTGAACTCCCAGCCACCCAACTACCTTGACCTCCTGAGTGCTTTACCTTTTAAAATTATTTGTTTATAAATAATTTGTTTATAAACTACTTATTTATAAACACACAAGCACACACACACACGCACATGCACATGCACACGCACCACAGTGCTTATGTGGAAGTCTGAAGACAACTCCTGGGAGCCAGCTCTCTCCTTCCATCATGTGGATTCCAGGGATCAAATATAGGTCATCAGGCATAGCAGAAAGAGCCCCCTGTGCTGCTGCCCCCATCTCCCAGAGTCATCTCACTCGGTGCTTTTATTTATTTATTTATTTATTTATTTATTTATTTATTTATTTTTGGTTTTTCGAGACAGGGTTTCTCTGTGTAGTTTTGGTGCCTGTCCTAGATCTTGCTCTGTAGACCAGGCTGGCCTCGAACTCACACTGGATGCTTTTAAAGTCATCTCCTCGGTGCTTTTAAACAGGCAGATGGTGTGCCTAGAGTTTGCTTGCTTGCTTATTTATTTATTTTATTATTTATTTATTTATTTTTATTTTTGTGGTGCTGAAGATCGAACCCAGGGCCTTCCCATGCTAGGTGGGTGATCTACCTCTTAGCTTTCCCCCAACCACCATGTTCTGGCTGTGTGTAGAGAGTATTTAGGAGGAGGAGTGAGGGACAGACAGAGCAGCCAGGTAAGGTGGCCACCATTCACCATTCAGGCAGGAGGAGTAAGAGAACTGGAGATTTAGCAAGAAAAGGTAAGAACTCATACCACCCCCAAGGATCCTATCAATGGCCTCCCACACCTCCCTTCCTCCTGCTACTAAAAACAACTTGGAAGCAAGAGTCTGGCCCCAGGGTTTGTGCAAGGTAGGAACCAATGCCTAGGGTGTCTGCCCCTGAATGCCGGCTGGGGAGGGGATGCATGATCCCACCCACCCAGAGTCACATGGCTGGAACAACCACTGGCCACAGACCTGGCCCTGAAACAGACTCAGACACAGGGCGCTTGTCCTGCTGTGGCTCGGAGCTCAGGGTGTGACCCTAGGCAAGGGTACAAAGGAGCCTCTGTCAGTGTGGGGCACTGTGCCCACCTGGAGCAAGCCAGGCGCCCGAGGAGTGAGGAAGTGGCCTGAGAGTACTGAGAGGGAAAAACCTTGAGGTGACACGCACCTGAGGTTTGAGTGCCACGGGGATAAGTCACCTCCTCACCTGTAAGATGGGGATCTAGACTCCAGCTTCCCAGACCCGGCACAAGGTTGGCACTGCTCGTTGCCTGGCAGAGTGCTCCTTAAGTATCACTTAGCATATACACGTAACATGATTGGGTGCACATTTGCTAAGCACTTTACAGATATTGACTCATTTGATCCCTGTAAAGACCCACTAAGTGAGTACTATTAGTATTTATCCTTATATTACATATAGGGGAAACTGAGGCTCAAAGGCAAGATTTGAACCCAGGTCCTATAGCCACACACTCTTGCTTCTGTTGAAAGCGAGGAAGGCGTTCCTTAGGTCAGGTGCCCCAATAGATGTGTGGGTCCTTCAAAGGGAGGATGTTTCCCAGACCACGTGCACCTTAGTGACTATAACTACACATTGTCCCCATGCCAAGGGCCAGGAAGAGGACGGAAGTCACACTTTTTGGGAGCAATGGAAATCAAGAGTAGGACAGAGCGAGAATCAAGAGGAACCCTGTCCCAACTCTGCTGCCCAGGGCCCAGCTGTGGAAGCTGCTGTCCCGGGCACAAGCTGATCTAGACTGTATTCCTTCAACAAGGTTGAGTTATACCCTGAGGGGTGCCCAGCTGGGGCCATGTGCTGGGAACAAGCTGACCCCATTCCCTAGAGGCCAATGTCCATTGGAACACAAAGCATGGCGTGGGGGCCACAGCCCAGGCCTGAAGGTGGAGGACAGCCTGGGAGTTTGGTTAGCAGATCTTCCCAGGCTGAGATGGCAGCCAGGTGGGATGGGTGCTGGGGGATGAGTAGCATGGAAAGTAACAAGCAGTTTCACTGGGGCAGGTGGATGAGGACTCCAAAAGCCCAGCATGGGGCTCAGACAGGCTTTTCCTACTAGCATCTCTGTTCAGCTGCTCCTCAGAACCACCGGGATACAGTTGAAAAAGCAGCCACAGAGAGGTCTGGTGGCACAGGACTGGAATCCCAGCACTTGGGAGGCTGAGGCTGGAGAATCTAGAGTTTGAGACCCTGAACTACATGTTCAGATCCTGTCTGAAAAAAAAAAACACCTCCCAAGCTGGGCGGTGGTGGCGCACGCCTTTAATCCCAGCACTTGGGAGGCAGAGGCAGGCGAATCTCTGTGGGTTCGAGGCCAGCCTGGGCTACCAAGTCAGTTCCAGGAAAGGCGCAAAGCTACACAGAGAAACCCTGTCTCAAAAAACCAAAAAACAAAACAAAACAAAACAAAAACAAAAACAAAACAAAAAAACAAAACAAAACAAAACAAAAAAAACAAAAAAACAAAAAAACCCTCCCAAAACAAAAAAACAATCAAAATAGAGTGTTTTAGTTAGGGTTTCTATTGCTGTGGCGAAACACCATAACCAAAAAGCAAGTTTGGGAGAAAAGGGTTTATTTTTGTAAAGGCTTACACTTCCACATTGCTGTTCATCACTGAAGAAAGTCAGCAAATAGGGCAGGATCATGGAGGCAGGAGCTGATGCAGAGGCCAAGGAGGGGAGCTGCTTACTAGCTCGGCCTGCTTTCTTATAGAATCCAGGACCACCAGCCCAGGGATGGCACCACCCACCATGGGCTGGGCCCTCCCATGTTGATCACTACTTGAGAAAATGCCTGCCCCTGGATCTCATGTAGACATTTCCTCAACTGAGGCTCCTTCCTCTCTGATGACTCTAGCTTATGTCAAGTTGACACACAAAACCAGTCAGTACATAGAGCAACTGGGCATCGGGAGGGGCATCAGAAATTCACAGTCATCCTTGGTTACATAGTGAGTTCAAAGTCAGCTTGGGCCACATGATACCCTGTCTCAAAAAGGGAGAGGGGAAGGGCTGGAGAGATGACTCAGCAATTAAGAGCACTTGCTGCTCTTCCAGAGGTTTGGTTCCCAGCACCCACATCAGAGGGCTCACAATTGCCTGTTACACCAGTTTCAAGGAGCCAACACCCTCTGGCCTCCTCACTGGTGCACATAAACTCACACAAGTACACACACATACTCGTAAATAAAAAGCAAAATGGTTTAGCCACTGTTCTATTGCTGTGAAGAGACACCATGACCAGGGCAACTCTTGTAAAGGAAAGCATTTAATTGGGGCTGGCTTACAGTTTCAGAGGTTTAGTCCATTGCTATCATCATGGCAAGTGGCATGGCAGCAGAAATGTCAGGCATGGTGCAGGAGGAGTAGCTGAGAGCTACATCCTGATCCACAGGCAAAGAGAGAGATTGAATCTGACACAGGCTTTTGAAACCTCAAAGCCCACCCCCAATGACACACTTCCTCCAACAAGGCCACACCTCCTAATCCTTCTAATCCTATCAAAGAGTTCCACTCTGTGACTAAGCATTCAACTATATGAGCCTATGGGGGGCCATTCTTATTCAAACTACCACGCAAAGAAATCTTAAACAACAGCAACAACAAAACTCTTTGCCCCGGTCCCTGAGTCTAAGGCTGAGGGGTAGGAGCTGGAGGAGGACGCTGCCAAACTCCCCAGGAGATACTTCCAAGGCCAGGTATGTCTTTGGAAGGCTGATGGACACAAGAGTCTAGCCCTTAGCTGCACATTAGAATCACCCGGGCAGAAGATCAAAGTTCTCAGGCCACAGCACAAGGCAAGCCTGTCAGAGCCCACAAGGGGCTTGGGCATTAGAAATTCTCCAAGTTATCGGTAGTTCTGGTTTTGGTTCAGGTACGTAAGTACACAGAGGGACCTCTCCAGTGTGCTCGTCCCACTTGTCAGACAGATATGGGCTGGGAGACATTATCCTTACATTACATCTCAATTGATCCAGGGATCCCCGGAGGTATATTTGACCAAGCATAGAGGTGAGGCATTCCACACCCAGGCTGTGTCCTAGGCCTTTTATGGCTGAGGCCTTCAGGTAGCTCAGCTAGGGGAAGCCTCTGGGGACTGAAAGAGGGGATAGGGGCCCAAGGATATAATGACACATTCTATATCAGTAGGGTGTTTCCTGGAACCACGGTGGCATACACTTTCAATCTCAGCCTGTTCAAGGCCAGCCTGTTCTACATAGCCAGTTCTAAGACAGACAGGGCTACATAATATGACCTTGTTTCAGAAGAAAGAAAGAGAAGGAAGAAAGACAGACAGACTCTTAGTGGTCTATGCCACAGGTCACCAGAGAAGGATGTGTGGATGTGGTCACCTGCTCGCTGATTGACCAGATGGGGCTCTGGCCACCCCATACCACTGGCTCTTTTGGCCAATGGGCTTGGAGAGCCACCCTTCCTCCAAGCCTCAGAGTCACCTTCAGCTCCCTCTCTTCCATCCTGAGTTTGGATGGATTAGGTTGAGTCTCACAACAAGGACCAACTATGGGTTCATGGGGTGGACTTAGAGGGAGGATTCTGCTCAGCTAACTCATTAAATAAAAGGTACAGGAAATGAAGGGTGGGTCAGGAGCCTTGAGATCTTAATTTCCGTAGGGTTGGCCCTGGCTTATAGTCAGGGTTCCTGTGGGCATCTTCTGAATGCCTCTCTTGAAGTAAGAAGAAGGGAGCCAAGGTTGTCCCAGGGGGACCCCAACCCTTGGTCTTTACAGTCCCTTCCAGGTAGTAACTCCTGTGAAGTCCTCCCATGAGCTGATTACCTGCTAGACTGCTGTCAGTGATGCTCATATTGGGGAGGGGCTGCCCCTGCTGGTTGGTGGTTATCCAAACTCGCCAGCCTCCTTTTCTCTAGCTCTGGCCTCTCTACACACCCCCAGACAGCTCTGCCAAGCTGGGTGAGGAGGTCAAAATAATTTCCATTGCTTTGACATTAACCTCAAGTAGGAATCTACTCTGGTCTGGGAAAGATTGAGGATAAGCTGACAGCTTTGAGGTGCAAGATGATGGACAAGTCGGGGAGGGGCTCAGCCTAGACATGAGTCTTGGGAGACTTGGGAGAGGGCACCCTGAGGCTTTTTGGCATTCTACCTAGGCTTGTTTGTCTTACTACTACTTTTGAGACATTGGTTTCTAAAGTGCAGCTATGAGGAAGTTCTTTCTGAGGTCTAATCCTGGTTGCTTCTGCTGTAACTAAGGAGTCTGTCCTTCTCATGGGTGGGACTTTACAGTTTGCAGAGTGCTTGGTGTCATTCCCATTGCAGAGAAGGCTAATAAGTGACGAAGTTGTAACACAAACATATCTGCCTGGTTCAGTCACACCTATCCTCGTGTTACACCTAGAGACACACCCCTCTCCACACGTGCCCCCCATCTCATCAACTCCAAAGTGCTTAGTCCTAGAGAACTCATCCTGTCCATCCCCCTGCCTCTACCCCTACCCGGTGAAGTGTATATGCAGCTCCTGTGGCCACGGCCCAGGAGAAGGGGGTGGTAGAGTTGGAAGTCAGGGTTCCAGCTACTGGGCTCCTTCGTGGGCAAAAGCCTTTGAACATATAATGTGATAATCTCTTCCTGCTTGCTGCACACCAAGGGCCTCCCTGGGTTCATCCAAGAATCCATTAGGGACCTCACAGGAGGAACAAGCTCAGTGTCTGTACCAGGCAATCTGCCTCCTTGCCCCTCTGCATGCTGGGAAGGATCTGTTTGTTCTTTAGCTGCAAGACACAATTACCAGGCACTACTGGATGTGAGTCAGGCTTCCCGATTTGAGACCTGAATGGGGTGGGGTGGGGGCTGGGCTTCTCTTCTATACTGAGCTAGAGAATGTTCCAGATTGGTGCTGCTGGCTCACCTGGCTGGGATGCTGATGGGAGAGCCTAGAAACAACCTCGTCACGGACTTAGAGGCCGTTCTGCTGCCCCATCCCGATGTCCTGGCTGGGAAACTGAGGACAGCTGTTGTCCCCACGGCATCCCCGCTCAGAAGCCACCCAATTAGCACTCTGTCTGACTCTGTGTTCCCAGCGCCTGTCTCATTATTTGGGGATTTATGATTGTCCCGGTCACTGTGAAGGACAACTGTCCGGGTTTCCATCGGGGTGGGGGTGGGGGGAGCCCAGCCAGCGCTTAGCCCAGCGGTGGCAGGAGGTGGTGCCATCCTGCTTGGGGCAGGATGGGGATTTGATTTCAGGGGGATTTGCGGCTAGTGGGGAGCCGCCCTGGCCACATGGTGGCTCAGAGCTATTTTAAGAGGAGGTGGGGGGGAGGGGCTGGTGGCTCTGTCCCTCCTGTGGAGCATAAAGAACCCAGGATGGATAGGGCAGGATGCAGACCAAGATGGGAGTCCCCCCCACTTTCCCTCTGGAACCCACAGATCCAGAACTATGGCAGTGCAATCTGACCCCATGTGGGCAATGGGCAAGATGGAGAAGCAGCTGGGGAGGGATGAGGCTCCTGGCCTGAACTCCATGGCATGGGCCTTGCTCCCACCAGAGTTCTTACTATTATTATAATGGGTAATTATTATTATAGTGGGTAATTATTATAGTAACAGTTGCATATATTTATAGCCAAGATTACATTTATTGAGGGGCTTGAGATGTAGCTGAGTTGGTAGAGTGCCTGCCAAGCCTACGTACACAAAGCCCTGAGTTCAGTCTCCAAAAGGAATATAACTGGGCATGGTAGTAATGCCTGTAATCCCAGCCCCCCGGAAGTAGAGGCAGGAGGATCAGAAATTCAAGGTCACCCTCTGCTATAAAGTGAGCTTAGGGCCAGGGTGAGCTGCAAGAGACCCTGACTCAAAAGAAAGGAAAACAAGAAATTACATTTATCGAGCTCTCAGGGAAGGTTCCTGGGAGGGACAACAGGAGCAGCCTTAATGCTAGGTTCTCTCTCCAGGGCCCCTGTTCTCCAGGGCCCCTGTTCTCCAGGGCCACTTCCAAGTTGGGTAATAGCATAAGCCCCTCCAACCTCAGCATTCCCATCTCCAAGGCAGGCACCAGGCATGCCTAACTGGTGGTGCCCATGCTGTTAACTGGGCATCTGCTTTGTCGGGAACCCTGCAAAGATGATCTCACAATACCTAACACTGGGATGTATTGTTCACTGCCATGTTTTACAAGCTCAGAGAGGGGAGGTGATTTGCCCAAGCTCACACAGCCAGAGCAAGGTACCTAGTCTGTTCTTATCAAACCTACTGTGAGTTATTCTGTTCATTGTGCAAATCTAGCAGTGTGTGCTGACTGGTGCCTGGGGGTTCATGCACAGACACAGCGAGAGGAAGAGGAGATGGGATGAGACCAGCAGGGGTGAGTCCCAGGATGGCCAACCTGGAGACTTGGTGGCTTTATTTAGACCATGGGTCATTCTTTTCTGGCTGGAGGAGAACAAGGGGGACTGGATCCCTCCCTGGGCAAGTGGAAGACAGGCAGGGGAGAGCCCGCGCCAGCTGGTATCGTAATTACACAGGGGGCTGCCTTTTCTTCCCTCCTTACCCTACCCATTTCATTTGGTTTTGGTTTTAATATAGTCCAGGCTAGACTAAAACTGGCTATGTAGCCTAGGCTGGCTTCAGACTCATGATCCTTCTTCCTCAGCCTCCAGAGTGCATGTTCTCAGACATGCCGCCATCATGCCTGGCCCCATCCCACCTTCATAGGGCAAAGGTCACCCAGTACATTGGAATAGGCCCTTAGAAGCACCTTAGCATAGAGGAAAGAAATAGCCTAGACTCTGGAGCCAGCCAGATGGCGTTTGGACCCCAACTCTACTGCTCTTTTGCTGTGTGACCTGGGACAGGTAAGTTAACCTCTTAGAGCCTCTCCATCCATACCTGCAGAATGAGAGTCTCATTGATCTTTAGGGGGATCATCAGAGTCAATGGGTCTCTAAAGCTATGGAAGGGTCTGGAAGACAAGGCCAGCTACAGAGGACAATGTTTTGTCAATGTACAGGGTTGCTTCTAGGGATGTATTTTATTACTGTGTATCTAGGTGAAGCCACGTCTTTGTGGTGGCCCTGAGCTGGCACCTGTGACCCTGCTGAGTGATGCTCCTGAGCTGGCAGATGGGAAGGCCAACAGCATAAACATACAATGTGCTGTTCATCTATCCAGAAAGTACTTGTGAACTGTGCCGTAGCTCGGCAGTAGTGTGCTTGCCAAGCATTCGTGAAGCTGTGGGTTTGATTCCAAGCACCTCAAAAATAAAAAAGAGGGAGTCACTCACTAGAGAGTGAAACATGGAGACTGAACTCACCCACAGCTACATCCCACAGAAGCAGGTCTGGGGATTTCACGGACCCTCAGCTCTTTCTAGACTGCAGGAGAGTTAAGGAGTGGTGTCTTTAATAGAGGATGGGTTGAGGCAGGAGGAGGAGACTTGTTCATTGTTGTGTCCTAAAGAGGAAAAGCCCAAGTCAGTTGCGGGGAGATGGAGCTGGGATGATGGGTCAGGTACTAGGCAGGGCATAAAGCCTCAGAATTATGTTGGCTGAGGGGAGAGGCTCCTAGTAGTGGGGAGCCAGTGTGGGGTTTCAGTAGGCAACAATGCAGTGTGATGGCTTCAGTGTGCTCTGGGAGTCACATCTTTGAGGGCTTCCTGGAGGAGGAGGCCACATCGAGGGCAGCATATGGCGGAATACGGTTTCAAGCTGGGAGAAAGGTCTGGAAGACAAGGCCAGCCACAGAGGACAATGTTTTGTCAATGTACAGGGTTGACATTGGAAGAGACCTCAGCCAGATCTCCCTGTGTAAAGCAGAGTGGCTTGTTCTGTGTCACGTGGAACAGATGGAGGACCAGGATGTGGGTGTCACTGGAAAAAGACTGTCTCCCCGAGAGATGAACTAGTCAGCAATGGAATGGGGGCATTCTGTGGGGTCCTGGGGGCTCTGTCATGGGCATGTCCAAGCTTAGGGCAGAGGGTAACTGGTCAGGGATCGTGTAAAAGAGACAGAGTGACCTCTAAGGTCCCTTCCAAGTCCGAGCAACTGCATTCACCACTGACAGACGTGGGGTGTGGACAGTGGGAAGGCAGTGTGACTGGGTCTGGAGAGGGGATGAGTGTCCTGTGGGGCGTCGTGTGTGCAGGGTGGATCGTAGCCGCCATCCCTTTCCTGGATTTACTTTTTAAAAAACGGGCAACTGTCTTATTGAGATGTAATCCATGTACCATACAATCAGCCTGTCTAAAGTGTACGGACTTCAAAGTGGCTACGAATTTGTCCCTTCACAATTCTTTATGGAGAATCTCCTAAGCGTTCATCAAGCTCTGCGTTGGTGTCTTGGATACATGGGAAATAAAGGTCCCGCCTCTGTGGGGAAGACAGGTAAGTGTTCAATCCAAAGGACAGTCACCTGGGAGATGCAGGAGATGATGGTTGAGACAGAGCTGGGAAGAGGGGTGTGGGGGGTGACATTTGAGCCGAGGAGACCAGTGACAAGTAGATAGTGAGGTCAAGGGAATATTCCAGGCTAATGAACGGCAAAGACCCTGGGGCTGGAGTCAGTGGGTAGACTAGCCGAGGAGCCTGGGTGGCCCAAGACCAGCCAGGAGCCTGGGTGGCCGTCCAGTGCCCTGTCTGGTGGGCCAGGCATCCCCAAGGTTCTATGGTACTTTCTCTTTAGGTGGCCTGTTCGCTTAAGGTTCCCCTCAGGTCAAGAAGGGGTAGGCAGAATGCAAAAGCCACCTGTGACCCTTTTCCATGGCTTCTGCTCTCTTACCTGGTGATTGCTTCTCCAATGCTTAGTGGCAGGGCTAACAGGAGGTCATGACACCAGCCCCTACCTCCACAGATCCTCCCTCTGGCTGTAGGTCCCCAGCAGTCTCCCCTCCTTCCCCTCACCTCTGGACAGTCTTAGGCCAGTCTGAAGGTTTTGGTGCTCACTTCCTGAGTGACTTTGGACCCGGATCTTTTCCTGCTCTGTGAAGCAGGGACTCAGCCAGTCTGAGCAGAGTGGATGTCTCCTGGCATCTAGGAGTGTGCCTTGAACAGCAGTGTCTGTCACGTCCCCAAACAGAAAGGTCCAGGAGGAAGGTGGGTCCGCTGCGCTGGCCCAGCTCTTCAGCCAGGAGAACGAGCGGGGCTGGGGAGGGCTCCTGGCAACTACTCGGACACAGGCCATGCAGGGGCGGGCTCGGAGGAGGCGCGGGACGGGGACTGGCCAGCTGTAACTGAGATCACAATCGTCCTGGTGCCGCTCAGCGGGGTGCGTCCCTGGCCCTGTTCAGGTAGGCGTGGGCGCCAGACTCCCGGTTCCCTGCGCGGACTGACTGAGGCGAGGTGGGGGGCGGGGGGGGGGGGCAAGCTCAGCAGGGTGGCTTGGTGAGGTTGGGGGCAGTAGTGAGGTCCCTGCCCTGCCTTGTGACCTAGGGATATTCAACTTAACCTGAAGTTGAGGTTGGGAAGAGGACAGCCTGGGTGATGATGGCAGGGAGGACCTATAGCTGTAGGTGATGGCCAGGGAGGCTGGGATCATTTGGCAGCTAGAGATTTGCCTTTGGGAACAAGGGCTCCACCAAATGGCCCATTTTTTTTCCTCAGGCGTTCAGAGGATCCCAAAGTCCAGCTAGCCCATCAGCTCCCAGGTGGGCTCTAAAATGGGGGGTCCCGAGTTTTTTTGAGGGTGCAAGGGGCACTTCTACCACCTGCCCCTCCCTACCCATGAGCTTCTCAGGCATCCATGGCTTTTTGTCCTATCCCCTCCACCAAGCCCAGGGCCTCATCTTCAACAAAGAGGGGGTCTTCCTCGTTTTATCCACCCCCACTCCTCCTCTGAAGCCATCCCTGGATCCTCCAGACCCCCCTCCTCCTGACTCCCAGGACCCTCTGACTTTGGGAGTGTTGATTGGTGGGGCTGTGGTAGGCAGAGGGTGGGTTTTGGGGTGCACTTTAAGGAGTAGGGCTAGGAGATGTAGGATCAGTGCAAGCTCTGCCAGGATGCAGGCCCAGGGATGCCTGGGAGAGGGCATAGGGCACAGCACACCTACTCCTACAAGTTAGGTTTCACAGGCTTTTCCAGGCAGCAGAGGGAAGAGAGAGCAGTACTGAGTCGGCTAGCACTCCCTTCCCCTACCTGAGAGGTAGTTACTCTGAATTGCTATTGAGGACCATACAAGGAAAGATGTGGGTTAGATAGTAAGAAGGACTTCCTTATTTCCTAAGAGTGGATTGTGGGTCTTTTAGAGGAGTCTTAAGGCTCAGGAGAGGAAGCCCCTATCTTTGGGGCTTTCGGGAAGAAGGGGTGTCTCCTGGAGCATCTAGACACCAAGGAGTGAGGACAGGGCAGGGCATAGGAAGATAAAGGCTGTGATCTTATCCATACCATCACACTCCCTCACCTCCACTGCCCTCTTACCCTACCTTGGAGCTGGATGGAAAGTTGACTTTCCAAAACTCTTGGCCAGCTCACTCCCAATCCTAAGCACCCAGAAGTCCCCAGGGAGGAAACAGGTTTCTGTTGTCACTACTTGAGATCAGAGACAGACATGGCTGTTTGGTGCTTGTCCCTTGGAACTTCAGGCCTGGCCTCTGCTTCCTGGGCCCAACCCCAAGCATCTTGTATGGGACTGGGGGGCCAGCAGGGCTGACCTTGTTCAGAGCACCCAACTCGGTCCTCTAGGTGGGGGCCTCTGGCTCCTGTGGGGTCCGAGTCATGAGATGCCCCTCTATCCTACATGCTATGGCCTTTGGTCCCTTTCCATCCCTTCCTCTGCATGGGCTGACAGAGGACCTCACAGGAGAATGGTAGCTGAGAACCCCACTGAAACCCAGGCTTCTGAAATGCATTTATCATCCATCCAGCGTGGTGGAGGGGGACCTGGGGAGCTGCTCTCCCTCCATCCCACCCTAAGCTCCCTGTGAACAGTACAGGCTAGATAGAAGCCTCCCCAGGCACCCTGAGTCCCAGCCAGCATGGCTAGGGACCATCAATTGCATGTAGTCCAGAGCTGTGTTCTCTGCTCACCCTGGGAGACGGCAGTAGGCAGGTGGCTGAGATGGCAGAGAAGCCACCAAGTTTGGTGGCAGTTCCTCCAGCTCACTGAAGGAGCTCTGGCTCCACTAGGACAGGAGCTTGAGGAGGCTTCTCCTCTTCTAGAAACTTCCTTGCGTAACTGGGTCCATGGTACGGTGGCCTCCTTCCACTTTGCTCATAGCCACGACAGTGACTGAGATGGTCTGCTTGGGTCCCCACCCTGACTCTGTATGACAGTTCGGAATGTGTATGGGGGAGGGGGACCTAGCCCAATTCACTTGCCTCTTCCACTCTGAATCTGCAGAACCTCCGGAGTGTCCTGAGGGGTGGGGGAGTGGTGGCGGGTGCTTTTCTACAGTGCCTTGAGGTGCTGGGCACTCACCCACCCGGCAGCAGCTCCTTTTATGCAACTAAGACAGGGTCACACAGCCCGGCCTGGCCGCCCCCACCACACAGCTGCTCTCGCTGATTTACCACTGTAGCTCTGTCTGTAAAGGTCCCAAGAGATCATGTTCAGCCTAAGTCCTCTCTCCTTAAAGACCAGGAAACCAAAGCCCAGATAGGCAGGGACCAGCTGAGGTTGGCCTGCTAGCCAGGCCCCCTTCTCAGGGCCAGGGCCTTGGTCCTGGCTGGGAGAGATACAAGGTGGCTGTTGGCAGACCTCGGGGGAAATGCCAGAGTGTAATTAGGTTCATTAAGTGTTTACTGAGGGAGTCTCCATGCCGGGCTGAAGTTGGGATCAGGCCTAGAAATTTCTCCTCTAGTTACCCCTTTGGAAGAGGACATCTTCCCTGGCCTTCCGGGAGACAACCCTCTCCTCTGCATGTTCTCTGGCCTTTGACCCCTGACCCTCTCACCCTCTGCATAGGCAAGCAGAGGATCTCACTGGCGAGCAGTAGCCAAGGAATCTACTAAAAGCCAGGGTTCTGAAGGGGATTCGTTATCCATCCAGAGCTGTGGAGAGGGGACCCTGGGGGTTGTATCTGAGTGCTCCCCCATCCCACCCATCAGCTCCATGTGGACGGATACAGCGCTTTCATAGGCTGGCCCCTGTCATACTCACACCCCTCCTCTCTGCTTCAGCCTTGGGCCCTCTCTCAGGGAAGGTGGGAACAGGGAGGTGTACCCCCCTTCCTGGGTACACTGGACAGATGGACCCATGCATGCTCTTTCTCTCTCTCTTTCATCCTGTCCTTCCATCTGGCCTCCTTGGCTCTGGCCCTATCTCTTCTCACCCAGAGTGTGGCATCTCCCTGCCTGGCCCCCGTGTCCAGGTTCTGCCTCTCAGCTAGGAGCTTTCTGCTCCATCTTGTCTTCTGTCTCTCTCCACAGAGGAGGAAACAGCTCTTCAGCCCCTTCCAATGCCTCCCCTCCCTCAGCCTTTCGAGGAGGGGAAGGTAAGATTTCCTAGGAGTCTTTAGCTCAGGGCCCCACCACCACCACATTTACCCAGATGTGCAGCACCCTGGAGTCCTCAGGGCACACTCTCCAGCTGTTCCTCCTCTTTCTCATCCTTTGTTCTCAGCCACAGTCCAGGCTAGACAGGACTGGGGTCAGGTAGGGGAGTCTACTGACTCTGGGTCCCCAGCAGACAACCTATGGGGGTCAACAGTAGCAGGGAAAGGATGGGAGGGGTGGGGGAGGCGACCACCCTTTCCTGGAAGCCTCAGAGCCCGGCCCCCACTCCCCACCCTGCTCAGGCGACCTCAGCACTCACCCAAGAGCATTCTCAACCTAATAGGGGATATATAGCTGATATCCTCCCATGATCCCCTTTGGGCCTTTGAGCAACCTCCCCACAGGCTGTTCAGTCAAAAGAGGTGGGACAGGGCAGCGGTTAAGGGCTCTGAGTCAGACATGTGCAGTTCAGGTCTAGCTGGGAACCTTGAAGTTCTCCACCCTGTGGAGGCATGCAGCAGGATGCTAATAGTGTCCACCTCATGAGGTTGTTGTGGAGTTTTAAAAAGATCTTGCTGGGTGGTGGTGGTGCACATCTTTAATCCTGGCACTCAGGAGGCAGAGGCAAGTGGATCTCTGTGAGTTCAAGGCCAGCCTGGTCTATGGAGTAAATTCCAGGACACCCAGGGCTACCCAGAGAAACCTTGTATTGAAAAACAAAACAAAATAAAACAAACAACAACAAAAAAAAAAAATAGAAAAGAAAAGGAGGAGGAGGAGACAGGATCTCACATAGCCCAGGCTGGCCTTGAACTCTCTACATATCCAAGGCTGACTCTGAATTTCTGATCCTTCTGCCTCTCCCAAATGCTGGGACTACAGGCATGTGCTACCACACTGGGTTTTATATGCTGCCAGGGATCAAATCCAGAAGTTCATGCGTTCTAGGTACGCAGCAATAGCAACTAAGCTATTGCCCTAGGCCCAGAGAAGCTTCTGGGACTTTTTTTCTCCAGTTTTCACCCTGGTTTTCCCTGGTCTTTGAAGCAAGCCCACTGCCTTGCTCTTGGACTCCATTTCTTCTCTTGGCACATTACTAAGACTGAAGGCGAGGTCACAGGAGAGCGGTGAGTCATGATGGTGTTGAGTATGGCTGGTGTAGTGTGTGTGTGTGTGTGTGTGTGTGTGTGTGTGTGTGTGTGTGTGCCCGTGATGTTCACATAGAGTTAGACAAGCCGTATGCATCCCCACACTTTGCCCATGCCTCCATATGACTGAGAGCCCTGGCTTAGCTGGGACAGTGTCGCTCAGGAGGGGACAGCTGGGAAGGCTGGGTCAAGCAGGACAGGCCACAGCAGGCCCAGCATCCTGGCAGGGGACACACGTTAGCTCAGAGTCCTAGCAGTTCTGCGAGCCCAGAGGCTGTATATCACAGAGGTTTAACCAGCAGTGTGGCACATAGTTGTCTACTCTTTTGAGCCATGTCCCCGTCCAGTCTGCCATAAATTGCACGGAGATTTCAAAATATCCCTGTCCCCTTGAGCTCTTCCTGGACAGCTAAGAAAGTCCCATTCCTCTGAGGTCTCCACCTGGCTCTTGACACCTGGGCCACCTCTTCTCACTCTGGCATCTGGGACCTCCTTCCCATCTCCTGCTAGAGAGTGGAGGAAGAGTTGGAGAAGGCAGAAGAGCTCTAAGTCTGCCACCTAGGGCCAAAAGAGGACTAAGTATTAGTGAGACTCCACGCAGCACTGGGGACCTGCTCAGAGTGATGAGAGTGACCTCCAGTGTGGCTTCTGTGGGGAGGGCAGTGTTCTGGGTCCCTGGCATAGCTGCAAGGGAGTGACTTTGATGCCTCATGCATTTAGAAGAGTGATGTATCCCTGTTCAGGGTAGCTGCCTCTTATCTTCCTGATAGATGCCCACCGGACCACTTGGAAGTGATTGCTGGTACTTCAGCCCAGGGGCACCACCCTGAACCCGGGATGGGAGCTTCAAATTCTCAGGTGTCTGTGGCTATATGAGGGTCAAACCCACAGTGTGTTAGTTTAATAGAGTAGGGGTAACAGAATAATACGAAATGGACAACAGAATTGATTGTCTCACAGAGCTGGGTTCTCAAGGCTAGTGCCTTTGAGGACTGTGAAGGGGAATCTGTCCCATGTCATTCCCCTAAACTACAGTGGATATCTGGTAATCTTTGGGATCCCTTGGCTTGTAGGAGCATAGCCTGATCTCTGTATCCATCCTCACATGACGTGTACACAGGGTGAATGTGACAGACTCACCTTAGCCACTCACAGTGAACAGAGACACTTGCAGTGACCTAATGCATCGCGAGTGACGTGTGGCCAGAACTGTGGCCAGAACTGAGACTGGAGGTGTGAACCATCAGGGAACACACCTACTCTAAGCTAAGTCACTCTTCCACCCACAGTCCCCACATGAGCAATGACAGACACGTCTCACATGGACCACTGCCCACAAAAACACCAAACAGCTCACGGAGAACATTCAGGAAATGTGCACAGGTTCATGGCCACGGACTTGGGTAATCAATCTCCTCTTCAGATGTGGACCTCCCCACTAGATGTGTGCTCTTGTGAGAACCTTGGAGTATTTCCTGACTGAGCTGATATGCGGGGTGACTAAGGACGCAGGAAGTGACCTTGAGGGAGGAGTATTGGCTCTCTCCAGCTGCCACACAGAGCAGTGCAAGACTGGGGCTTAAACGACAGAAAGGTCTTGTATCTTAGTTCTGGAGCTAAGGACTCATGGTGTCACAGGGTTGGCAGTGGCAGTGGTGGCTTCTCTCCTTACTTATTATTTTCATTAATTAATTCATAGACAGGGTCTGGTGTACCCTAGGTTTGTCCTCAAACTCTCTATGTAGCTAAGAATAACCTTGGGCCGCTCTCTCATCCCTCCAAGCCCTGGGATCACAGGCATATGCCACCGATGCTTGGTCCCCGTAATGTTGGGGATTGAACCTAGGACTTCCCTCATGCTAGGCAACTCTATCAACTGAGCTACAGACCAACCTTCTACTCTTTTTTTTTAAAAAGACATTTTGCTATGTAGCCCAGGATGGCTTCCAGCGCCTGATCCCCTGCCTAAGCCTCCACTAAAGCTGGGATAACAGGTGTGTGTTAACACCCAGGCTCAGGGTTGATTTCTTCTGAAATAGCCTTGTTCAAATTTCTTTCTTATTAAGACGGTATTTGAGCAGGGTGTTGGTGGGCCACTCCTTTAATCCCAGCACTCGGGAGGCAGAGGCAGGCGGATCTCTGTAAGTTCGAGGCCAGCCTGGTCTACAGAGTTCCAGGAGGAACCCTGCCTGGGGAAAAGAAAGTCTTTTATCCAAATGCAGTCACATTCTGGTGTAGCTAGAGTTTTCCTGCCTGGCCCACAGTCAGGACAAATCTCTCTAAGCCGCCAGTCCCCCAGCAGCTCAGACCCAACCAAGTAAACACACAGAGACTTATATTGTTTAAACTGTTTGGCCTAATGACTTAGGCTTTTAGCTATCTAGTTTTTACATCTTATATTAATCTATTATAAATCTATACCTTGCCACGTGGCTTTTGGCTTACCGGCATCTTTACATGTTGCTTGTCATGGCGGTGGCTGGCAGTGTCTCCTTCCACCTTCCTGTTCTCTCAATTCTCCTCTCTGTAAGTCCCGCCTATACTTCCTGCCGGGCCACAGACCAATCAGTGTTTTATTTATTGACCAATCAGAGCAACAGATTTGACATATAGACCATCCCACAGCACTTCCCCTTTTCTTTTCTTTCTTTCTTTTTTTTTTTAAAGAGGAAGGTTTTAACTTTTATACATCTCCAAAGCCAGCTTGGTATATTTGGGAATTTGGGCGTAGCTTTTCTTACTACTTCCTGTTGGAGGGGGCGCTGTATCTTATGGGGACACAAAGAAAATTTCAGGATTATGGAGTAGTCTGTGAGGGTGTATCGTCTGAGCCAGTTGCCTTGAAACGTTCTGGATGTTGGATCATCTGGGCCATGGTGTCATCGGAGACCTTTCAGGGGGTCTTGGCTGGTCAAACTTGATGTATCTTAATCTGGAACAAATCCATAGCCTCTGGCTTTCTGTGGAAACAAAAGCAGAGCCTCCTTTCCAAAGCAACATATCCTTACATCTAAATTTTGAAGTCAAGGTACCTTTAAAATATATATTTTGGCATAACTCAACAGCATTTGTAATCAAATTTTTTTCAGTTACGAATATCAAAAAGAACATAGTCCAGATTCTCTGTGTGGTAGCCATCTTTACATGGCTTATTTTTTATGTTACCTTGAGCCTATTGTTTTAAACTGTAACATTCCAAGACTGAAACGGTGCTGTGGCTGCTGGCTCCGCCCACTTCAGTTTCCAACATGGGGTGGTGCATTTTCCGCCAGCTCTGGGAGCCATCAACTCTCAGAAATAGTGGGTCTATGCTTCTATCAAAGCAGCGTGTAGCCCAGAAACCTCTTTTTTTTTTGTTTTGTACTAGCAAAGGTTAAATCCACCACGCAGCTTAATGTGCCACTTGCCTCATTCCTGCCATACTGCAGGTTGAGCACGCACGCCAGGAACCCGCCATAGTAGCTCAAACACACAGGCTGCTGCTAACTTGAGAAAGACAACTAGGAACTGTTTTTAGCTCCATTTTAGAATCTTTTTACTTGGGTTTTAGGTGGAAACTCTTGCCCCACATTGGGCGCCATTTGTAGCTAGAGTTTTCCTGCCTGGCCCACAGTCAGGACAAATCTCTCTAAGCCGCCAGTCCCACAGCCGCTCAGACCCAACCAAGTAAACACAGAGACTTATATTGCTTACAAACTGTATGGCCGTGGCAGGCTTCTTGCTAACTGTTCTTATAGCTTAAATTAATCCATTTCTATAAATCTATACCTTGCCACGTGGCTCGTGGCTTACCGGCATCTTTACATGTTGCTTGTCATGGCGGTGGCTGGCAGTGTCTCCTTCCGCCTTCCTGTTCTCTCAATTCTCCTGTTAGTCCCGCCTGTACTTCCTGCCTGGCCACAGACCAATCAGTGTTTTATTTATTGACCAATCAGAGCAACAGATTTGACATATAGACCATCCCACAGCATTCTGGTATACTTAAGGTTAGGGCTTCAACATGAGTGGAAAAAGTTTGCTCAGTTCATCTGTGATTAGAGAGATGGGCTCAACCATGCTTTCCCAAACCTTGGGGTTGCTCAAGTCTGAGGGGAACAAGCAGTGACTTCAGGAAGCCTCCCAGTGAAGCTGAGGTAGGAAACACACACAAGTATATACACACACACACACACACACACACACACACACACACGCACAGGTGCACACACATGTGTAAATGCACACACATGCACATATGCACACACACATTGTAAACATGCACATACACACACCAGGAAGGAAGTGAATATCACAAGTTCTGTCTGAGAGAGGGAATTTGGCAGCCAGCTCCTGAGCAGAAACAGAAGCAGACAAAAGAAAGTCCCTGAGAAATGAGGAAGGAAGGAGAGGTTATCTGGAAAATGGGGGTAATTGCCTGAAAGGAGGACATGAGAGTCCAGGCTGGGACGCTGTGTGTTCTGATTGTCTCAACCAAATGGCCAACAGTGGCCTCAGCTCAGGTGACCAAGACAGTAGGGACATCTCAAGCCGTGTGGGACAGGGGCTGGGATGTCTCTGCAGGCTGTCACTCTTGGTGAATGTCACCCGACTAGGTATAGGGCACAAGATGGTTGGGTTTCTGGCCAGAGGACTGTTGTGTCTCCAGTAAACTGTACCACACTCCTGTCTGTCACGGGATTGTCAGTTCCTGCCTCAAGGCTGAGAACAGGACAATGACGTCCCCAAATATGACTCTGCTGGTCTCCTGCTGTTTCCGCAGTGCCGCTTGTCTCCAAGACCCCATCTTTCTCTCTGAAATTTGCTCTCGGGCCCTGAGACCCTGTGAGCCACCGGCCTCCCAGTGTGCAGCCATGTCTTACAGTCTTCCCAGTACTCCCATATTTTAATGCTGCTCTGCCTAAAACAGGCCACCCCTACCATGTTTCCTCTTGACATTTTGGAAGTCAGGTGGGGTCACCTGGCATACCCACCAGCGTCTTCAAATTTCAAACCTCTCGTGCTCTGTGGGATCGCCACCACTCAGCCGTCACATATCTGTCTCCTTCTCTCTGTCTGCTCAGGTATGAAGAGGCCACTGAGCCCGTCCCCCTCAGGCGAGAAGGAGCCCCCCACCACTGCAGCACCCGAGTGCCCCCCTCACTCTCCAGAGTCATCGAAGCCTAAGCGGGAAAGGAAACGACCTTCCTACACACTCTGCGATGTCTGCAACATCCAGCTGAACTCCGCTGCCCAAGCCCAGGTGCACTGTGGGGGACGTGCCCACCAGCGGAGGCTTCGGCAGCTCAGCCTGGGCAAGACCTCCACAGGGCCAGGTCAGTGGGAAGTGGCTCTGACCTTAGCACCCTTCCTAAAAACTGGATCTGGGTCCCTTAAGGGGGACTGGGTCTGTGGCTTCCCTGATACTGTCAGGTTTTATTTACCGAGCTGGGGATGTAGCCCAGTGGCATGGTACCTGCCCGGCATGTGCTCTGGATTTAGCACTGCAAAACCAAAGAAAGTTTCCTTTTGCTTCTGGACAGCTTTCTATGGGATCTCTTGGGATAGGAGAGTCTTCAGGTCTCCTCTTGAGGTCCCTTCAGTTCTAGGAGCTCTCCCTGTGGGTGGTGTGTGTGATTAGGACATTCATGACATTTCCCCAGCCTGGGACATCCTGGCAGGGACAGTCTTCCAGACAATGGCCTCACCTTCAGGGTGTTCCAAACTCCTGCTTTTCAGGCTGAGGTCAGCACAGTGCACAGCACTCCAACCAAGGAACAACAGGAGCTGCTCTTCCTGTGGCAGCCGGACTCCCAGCCAGGATTTCTGCCTCTCCCTGGCGGGGGTGACTTTGTAGGGTTTAGCTGCCAATGCTGGAGGGGCAGCTGGCTGTAATGCTGTGTTCTGGGGGAGATGGGTGAATGCTTCTGTGAGGGTGATGCCTGCTGACAGGCACATGGGGGTCACGAGCTGCAGGCTGGCAGGGAAGACAGATCCACACGCAGGCCTAGGAAGGAGAGGAAGGGGGCATTGGTACCCCAGACCCTGGAGGTGGCTTTGGAGAAACCCACCTTGCAGTCCAGCTGGGTGGTTTTGCCAGAGGCTACCCTGAACCTTGAGAGCTCCTAATCATTGGGTGACATTTATACAGTGTCCCCTTAGCGTGATAGGAGTTGAGACATTCCCTCAGGGGCACAAAGGCCTTGGAGGGAGAGAGCGATCACCATGACAGGTGAGGAGCATTTCAGGCAGAGGTCACACCCACAGCAAGTGACCGGAAGACTGTGGTAGTAGGAATTAATTCCTCCAAGGAGGCACTTAGAGTTGAGCTCTCAAGGCTGTGACCAAGCAATCTGATGGATCAATATTTCTGGAGCATGCAAGACAGGGGTTCAAAAGTCATTCATTTAAGCTGGGTGGGTGGTACATGCCTGTAATCAGTATGCTGAGGCGGGCTGGCTGGCTGGCTGTAAATTCAAGGCCAGCCTGGATTATATAGCAAGATTGTCTTTTAAAAAGTCACACATTCATTTATCAAACATTTATTCATCAAATATATTTATTTATCTATTGAGGTTCAAGCTGCTGTTCAGGGGGCTCACTTTTTTTGTTATTGTTTGAGACAAGGTTTCTCTGTGTAACCCTGGCCATCCTGAAACTCGCTTTGTAGACCAGGCTTGAACTCAGAGATCTGCCAGCCTCTGCTTCCTTAATGCTGGGATTAAAGGCATGTGCCAACACCACCCAGCTTGAGGGTAGGGGACCTTTGTTTCAGAGGTGATGGGCTTCACAGCAGCACTGTGGGCAGGCGTATTTACTGTTTCAGAGGTCCCCAGCAAAGGACATGACAGAAACTTAGAGACACGCAGTAAAGAAAGAGATCATGTGGGAAAACAGTTTCATGTAGCAGAACCATCAAGGCTTGGTGACTGATGGGCTTTAGGGACCAAGGGAGAGGGAAGAGGCACGGATGACTTCAGGTAGGCAGGCTCTTGGGGAGGGAGAGAGTAGGGCAGTTCAGTTGTTAGAAAGAGGTACCCAAAGGGAAGAGGGTCAGTGTTGGTGGGGCTGGTTTGGAAGATCACCAAATTAGGAGTCACCGAGAAATGTGATGCCTAGCACTCCACTCCAGACCATGTATCCAGGATGTGTCAAGAAATCAGAAGTCCTGGGCTGGCCCAATGCAAGATGCTGAGATACCCTCAGAGGGATGCTTGGTGCCTGCCCCTCAGCACTTACAGCTAGGCAGGGGAGGCAGGTATGGAACCAGACCTTCTCCTATTGGCCATGCTGAGAGGTATGGCCAGCCTGGTGGGAGTAGACAGGATGACAGCTGTGCTTAGGGCCAGGATGTGAGTGAGGCCTTGGATTTCTAATAACCATGTTATTCGGAAGCTCTGATGGGAGAAGCTGCCATCTTCATTGACCTGATTAATTCTGGTCCTTCACCGGGTCGTGGCCTCAGGTACGTCTCCCTGGATAGGGAGATGCTAGCTAGCAGCCGCCCAAGGTGGAAGCCAGTTGGGGGGAGAAAAGCCATGGCGCTTTGAGTCCTGCTGAAAACTGGTTCCAGCCTGGTGTGGGATCAGGCTGGGGCTGCTGGAGCTCCCCAGGGAAATGGAGAGATCCCCACCTAGTTCAGGGAAGCTGGAGGTGGGGAACCTTCAACAAGCTGCTTAACTCCTCGGCACTCACTGAGATGCCACACCACACAAGGAGACCCAAGGTCCTTGTCTCGTGTAACCACAGCTGTCACTTTGATTAGGGTCCTTCGGGGCTAGAGGCTTCCCTAGTGACAGGCCGTCACAGGCAGTGAAGCCAGGACCCTCTCCTGCTGTCCTTCCTGAGGTGGCATGTAGGAGGAGCTACAGAGGTGGGCGTGGCCCTTCCCTCCTTGAGCTTCCTCTCTGGCTCAGGTCTGAGGCCTCCTTCCTTAACCACGACCAGCTGCAGGAACTCTCACAGCCAAACCTGGGTTACACTTTCCCATCTCCACCTCTTGGTACTCCCCCAAGCCTCCATACCTGCTGTCACCTGTCTGCCAGCCAGGAGGTTCCTTCAGTCTGGAGGAATGTGTCTTGGGCTAGCCTTTACTCCCTTACCCTGCTCTCAGGGGACGGGGATGTGGGCACCAGGAACACTGAGGCTGAAGCCAGTGACTGTACTTGCCACACGCAGACACCACCCTAAACTACTTACTTGATTCTTCAACATCTGCAGACACAAAGGCGTAGGCTCAGCTTCCTGGCTTCAATCCAGATGTTGGTGCAGCACAGTGAGCTGGGAGACCTGGGTGAGGAGCTGTGGCCTTCCCCTGCCCTATAGAGCATTATTATAGAGCCAGACTGCTCACAAAGCAGGCAGCCCCATCCCAACCCAGCAGATGAAGGTGTTCAGCTCTCACTCTGTACACGGGACCATGGGGGCTCAGAGAAAATAACATACCCCAAGCCAGCTAGCTGGGTTTCGATCCCGGGTGTCTGACTCTCAATCCTATCTCACACTCCTACCCTGGCTGAAGAGAGCAACCAATACATGAAGAGAGGTTGAGTTGGTCATGGTGGCATTTGCCTGTTATCCCAACACTTGGGAGGCAAGGCCAAGAGGGTTACTAAGAGTTCAAGGCCTGGTAGATGTAGAGAGTTTCCGGCTAGCCAGGCAGGGCTATATAGTAAAACCTTGTTGTGAGAGAGAAAGAGAAGAGAGAGAGAGAGAGAGAGAGAGAGAGAGAGAGAGAGAGAGAGAGAGAGAGAGAGAGGAGAGCGCCACAGTGTTTGAGAATGGGAAAGGGGGTTGGCCTGAGGAAGTAGGTCCAGCAAGACGATTATACAGATGCTCATGAACCTCCATCCACATCTCTGTTCTGTGTTTCCTCCATTTAAAGTGGGGAACCAGGCCCAGCATGGTGGTCATACACACCTTTAATCCCAGCACTCAGGAGGCAGAGGCGGGTGGATCTCTCTGTGAGTTCAAGGCCAGCCTGGTCTATGCAGGGAGTTCTAGGACAGCCAGGGCTACATAGTGAGACCTTGTCTCAAAATAAATAAATAAAAGAAAGAAAGAAAAGAAGGAAGGAAGGAAGGAAGGAAGGAAGGAAGGAAGGAAGGAAGGAAGGAAGGGGAACCACCAGCCATCTCTTGCCTCTCTAGATGACTAAGGAAGGGTAGCTTCCTAAAGCCAGCCACTTCCTCTCTGATTCTGGCACTATCTAATTTAGAATGAGGCCAGACCCTTTCCCTCACCATCCATCCTGTGCATTGTAACAGAAACCTGAAGGAACAGGAAGGGACTTCAGAAATGCCTTGAGCTCTGACTTACTGAAGTGGCTGGAGGAATCCTGAAGGGAGAATGTAAGGTAGACACGGGGAGGGACAGGCAAACGGGAGATGGGATCAGATGAAGTCAAAGGTGACCGTAGTTGTGGCAAGCAGAGTGGAGTCTTCCACACTCTCCACCCCACCCTACACCCTAGAGCTCCCCCAGCCCCCTCTCTCCTCTCCAACTTTGAGTTTTGAAGCTTCTGGCTGTACCCTGAGCCCTGGAAATCAAAGGTGCGGGTCATGCCTGAGTCACCGGCTTGATGAGCGATCCTCACCGACTGTTCCCCACAGATGGATTAATTTCAGTCCCGCCAGGAGGCTCCGGAAGCAGCCCCCCACCTCCCCCTTCCTTCCCATCTCTCTGGGTTGCTGATTCCTCTTCACTGAAGTACCCCTCCTCCCCAGCACCCCCACCC
>CABHPR010133128.1:33546-50667 GCA_902168415.1 Peromyscus melanophrys | reverse complement strand
AAAAATATTTCATATTTTTTTATTGTTAAGTGAGGTCGAACATTTTATATTGTACATGCATATGTAGGCTCTTTTCCTGTGTATTTTCTGCTAATTGTAGCTGGAAGTTTTCCTGCGTCCTGCCCAGTCCACAGTCACTCAGACCCAAGTAAACACACAGAGGTATATATTATTTATAACTGCTTGGCCATTAGCTCAGGCTAACTACTGACTAGCTCTTACACTTAAACTCAGCCCATTTCTGTTCATCTATATGTTGCCACATATTCTATGGCTTTACCTGTGTGCCATTACATGCTGCTCCCTGGACAGTGGGCTGGCATCTCCTGACTCAGCCTTCCTCTTCCCAGAATTCTTGTTGTCTGCTTATCCCACCTATACTTCCTGCCTGGCTACCAATCAGTGTTTTATTAAACCAGTGTACAAAAGCATTATCCCACAACATTTCCCTTTTTCTGTTTAATTAAAAAGGAAAGTTTTAACTTTAACATAGTAAACCCATTAATGGATTTTGCTTTCTTTGTGGCAAAAGTTAGACACTGGGCAAAAATGTGCTCTTGCCTAGACTGCTTGACAAAATATTGTATTGAGTGGACATTCAGGACCCATAGGAAGGTGAATACTGGATTTTGCAAGACAAAATGGTCCTTTAGGTTTCTGCTTCACAGAAGAAACTGCCAGACACAGGAAGAAGCAACTGAGAGATACTAGGCCTATGGGTCAAAGATGGATGCCCCAACTTTATAGAGGAACTTTGGATGACTGTTCAGGCAGACAGCTCTCTCTGTCATTCTACATTTTTGGAAGTTGCTTACAATGTCTTCCTGCTTACTTAGGTAATATTATATCCTTCTGAGATCTTTGATGTAGTTGAAGGCTAGCTAGTTATAATTTTCCTTGGTTATGATAAAAGATAAATTAGATATGAAATTTTAGACTCATAAATATAGAATAGATAAAGTATCTTCTTTAATTTTGCCAAATACAAATAGACTAGATATTATAACTATAATTCTTGCTTGATAATTGTTTTGTTATATGTAATTTTACTGTGTTAAAGTTAATAAAAACCTTCCTTTTTAATTAAACAGAAAAGGGGAAATGGTGTGGGATAATGCTTTTGTACACTGGTGTACTAAAATACTGATTGGCCAGTAGTCAGGCAGGAAGTATAAGCAGGATAAGCAGACATGGAGAATTCTGGGAAGAGATAGGCTGAGTCAGGAGACACCAGCCCACTGTCCAGGGAGCAGCATATAATGGCACACAGGTAAATCCAGGGAATACTTGGAAATATATATATTAACAGAAATGGGCTGAGTTTAAGTGTAAGAGCTAGTTAGTAGTGAGTTTGAGCTAATGGCCAAGCAGTTTTAATTAATATAAGCCTCTGTGTGTTTATTTGGGTCTGAGTAGCTGTGGGCCTGGGCAGGACCAGAGAAAACTCCAGCTACAGCTAATATCCTATGGAATTTTTCCTATTGAATTACCCAACAGGTTTCATTCAAACATGAGGAGATATTATGGCATTCAGAGGAATTTGAAGAGGGACAATCACTGGAAAACATATAGGATAAAAGAAGAAACTGAAGGAAAACTGATAAGAAACCTTTAAGCAATTCAGAAAGACAACTTGTATTAGAGTGAGGAGTAAGGGTGAATAAAAGCATCTAAGGAGTCATGGATACAAATGTAGGGTTAGCTTAACTTAAACAGAAGTGATTTCTCCATGTCCTTGCTGGTCATGGTCAGTTTGAGGGATGCCTTGGTGGTGACTCAGAAGCTCAGAGATACCAAGACTAGAATAATTGTCACTATTTGGCCATCTTCCCATGGTTAGTTGACAACTGAACACAACATCGTTGTAGTAATTCTGAATATTCCACTTTTACTTCTGCCCAGAGAGAGGGGGAGTCTCTGGGAAGAATGGATGCATTTTCTTATGAATGGAAAATGGTGACTTAGGACTGCTTTTCACTGGAAAGCTATTCCAGAGCCTGAATGTTGACTCAGTCTGGGCTAACTGGGAAATTGAAATGGAGATCTTGAAAACCAATGAATTTATAGCATTAGAGACTTGGTGTATTTGAATCAATATGGAAACCAGAGAGGAAAACATAATAGGTTGAAAGGTGCCATTACCCATTCTTTGTTTAATTCCAGGTCTTCCACATGTGAGACCATTGCCAATATAGATCTGAGGTTTGGAGAGAGGTTGAGGGAGAAAGGACAGGTGGTTTGGGGAGCAGTCAGGACAGACAGTAAGTAGTAGGTGGGTGTAGGGTTGCAGGTTAATAGAAGGGCATAAGATCAATGATAAGATACAAAGAAATACTTGGAAATTGTTTTTGTACCATTTATGCTTGTTGAATTAAATCCTCAGAACTTGGGAACAAGTCTGAAACTGTTCAACTACATTTTTCAGCACTCTCTGATTTGTACAGCTTATTAATTCACAAATAATAGACTCTAGGCGCTTTTGCACCGAGGATAAAACTTTCAGAGCTCATAATGCAGTTCTTAGATCAATAGAGGACTCCACTCTGGAACTGTTTTCTCTCTCTCTCTCTCTCTCTCTGGCTCTTTCCTGGCAACTATCCTGATTATGCATTTAAATAAAAGGACAGTTTTAAAAAAAAGAATTTCTCGCTACATTTAGCTGCCTTAAGGGATAAGAATATGCAGCAGGAAGTGTGATATGTAAAGTGCTTCTTCCTGTGTGGCCTCACTTGAAGGTGCATGCTGGTGCCCTCTGCCGAGCCTTTGTACTGGGCTTCAAAGCCACAATGAGGGAGCTCAAAGGCCTGTGGGAGTGGTGGCATCTTCCTCCTCTTTGCTGAAACTCCAGTGTGAGAGGCCTTTGATACTTGACTTAGTGTTTTAAAATGCTGGTTCTGGTAATACAGTCTTCTGAATGGACTTTCCATTTTATAGTTTAGTATTTAGACTCTAAATGGGAAATTCTATTTACATGACTATTAAATAGACAGAGAATTTTCTGCTGAGGCAATGTTGAAATTATCAGCTATGATGAGACTGTAGTTATATTAAATAGCCAACAGGTATTAAGCACATATTTTTACACTGAGTGCCTTCCATGAATCTTCTCTTGCATCCCCAGTCAAGTCTGGCTGTGGCACATACTCTTATTTTACTCATTGAACAAAGAAACTGATTCTCTGGGAAATTGAGTGTTGTGGAGTATATAGTGTGCACTGCTCAAGTGGATATCCATCTACTTTGTTTTGATAGCAAAGCATTGACAAGAAGCAAACACGTGAAAGCTACCATGCATTCTACAGAAGTGCAAGAAGTGCTACAGGGCAGAAAAGGTGAAGCATTAACTTGACCCTTAGACACCAAGACCAGTGGTGTAGATGCCAATGTTCGGGTCACATTCCTATGTTCCATATGAGTTGTGCTTGCCTTCATTCCTCTGTATGAATATATTACAAAGGAGATATAGTATTCAATAATAGAAGTAAAAAATAATTTTTTTAAACTTGTAAATTAAGAACACAATTTACATAATTTCCAACAGTTCCAATCTGGCTACACAGTTCCTGTGGGACCAAGTCATAATATTTCAAAGCAGTATACTTCTGTGTATGCAACACAATTCAAAAACTCTTGCGTAAAGCTTGTGGAACTTCCCAGGCAATCTACAGTAATTACATTTTAAAGAGTATTTGTAAACTCTAGTAATTACCTAAACAAAGACAAGCAAAAGACATGTGAGCTATATTATGGTAGAAAAGCAGGTGTGCCATTGAAATAAGGAAAGTGTTTGGAGAGTGTCTCCACATCCTCAGAGGAGTTCTCAAACACAGGCTCTGCCTTGACTCGGGGCAGTGCAGGAGTCCCTGTGTTTTTTTGTGCAACTTCTCTAAACAAATTGAGTTTCCAGAATGGGTTTATAATCTTTGGTCCTCTTAGGGCAAGCTGGAGGGGATGAGGGTGTGAAGAAGAATGCAGTGTGTAAAAGAAAGAAGACAGAAAAGGGAAGGAGAGCTTTGTTCCTTCTGTCTGCATTTGCCTAAAAAACTGTTTTTACAAAACATTAAGGCAGAATTGTGGAGCAGCTATGAACATCTGGCTGTGTTTCAGCTGCATGTGGTTTGAGCTTATTTTAAGAGTTGAAAAAGAAGGAGAAGAAAATAACCTTTACAACATTCAGGGTTTGAGTTTACTGCCTTCCTCTACCGGTTGCTCACTGAGATCTTAATATATATATGCTGACCCTGGACAAGGTGGTGCTGGGGACTGAATAATGGGAAATCAACAGAAGACAAAGATAACGCAAGACAGCAAAAGACTAGAAAGACAAACTCCCTTCCCCCTGCTCGGGAACATGATGATTTAAAGTGTTTAAGGAATATTAGTATCAGAGAAAACCACCCTGTTCCTTTAAGTCCACATTCTTTACCATCGTTCTGAAGATTTTGTTCCCAAATATTCTGGCTAAAATCCCTTCCTGTCTACCTTTTCCTAAGTTTCCCATCTTCACCCAACTTTTCTGGCTCCACTTTTCACATGCTGGTTAAGAAAGCTTCAAATCATGTCAGCAAACTCTTTTTAACCTTTAAAATGAAAGTCTTCAGAGGAAGGGAGGAAGGTCATGGGAGCTGGTGGAAGCTAGTGTCTTTGTATCTGCATTCTTTTCTCTGGTGTTGAGCAGCCACCCATAAATTGCAAAGATGACATTTGATGTATAAGGTTTGTATTTCACTGCCCCAGATGGATACTTCCTCTTCTTGGTTCAGAGAGTGTGTAAGATGTGTTAGGGAGAACCTCCTCATGGAAGTGTGAGGAAGAGGTTGAACTAGAAATTGTTAGTGGACAACTATTTGCAGTGAACATCAATGACCCATGTGTCACATCTAGGACATACTACTGAACAAAATGAACTTTTAAAAATTATTGTAAAAACAGCACATCTTAAAAAATGATTTCTCATTAGCATAAATCTCCTTGAGTTAAGCATGCTTTCTCTGAATTATTATTATTATTATTATTATTATTATTATTATTATTATTATTATTGTTTACAATGCATGTAATGCTCTCTTGACTGTGTGGTCCCTCCTTTAGAACACAGCAAGTTAAACATGCATACTTGTTGACAACTAGACCTCTTTAGGGAAGCTTCTGTAAAATGTGTCATCCTCCTTAGAGTAGGAAATTGTTACCCAAAATTAGGAACAGAGAAAAAAACGTAAGTAAAGTAATAGTAAGAAGAGAGGAAGAAATGGCCTCATGACTTTTGTTTTGTACCAGTGCTGAAGGGTTCAGGGCATTAGACTCTTTCACATAAAACTAGACCCTCTGTTTGTTCCAGTAAACATATAGACTTCCCGCAATGTATGAGTTTCCTTACTTGCAACACAAGGGGCCTAAGGGCAGCTGTGGGGTGGGGTGGGTGGGGTGAGGGATGTAGATTCAAAATGCTTCTAAAATCCCCTTGCTATAAAAGCTCAAGTAAGTTATTTGTCATGTTAATTTTCTTCATTTATAAGAATAAAAAAATTGAAGCAAATGTCTTAAAATTTAAAGTCACAGATGTCTCTAATGTTATATATCTACTAATTAGTAAAATGAACAGTGCTCAGACATACACAAACACACAAATTTTTACATGCTATCAAAGAATTCACGAAGCACCTGAATTCATTCATTGGCAACCATTAGAAAAATTTTAATGTCTAATAATTCTTGAGGTAATCATAGTTTTATTCATTTAAAATTATTTTAATTTTTTGTGGATTTCAAATGCATTATTTTATTCAGAAATTCTTTTCAACAGAGATCTATAGTATTTTGATCAATGACAAAAAGAAATAATTGTTGCACATTTTGTAGTCTTTTCAAAACACTACTGAGCATCTCCATATATCTTTATTGAAATTTATCCTTTACAGTTTCTATTTAAGTTAGCTTTGCTGAACGTACTTTGGCAATCCCACAGTATGAGATATCCAAGGGGAAGAAAATGTTAAAAATTAATTTCTAAAGTAAGAAAAATGATTAATTGAGAAAACATCTACTTAAGAACAAGGGGGAAAAGTGCATATCATCTATGTAGAGAAAATGACATTTTCCTCCCAGAGGGGAGAGAGACATAAGGATGGGATGAAATAATATAAGGAGTAGTATTCTCCCAGAGTGCCAACAAAAGGTAGGTAAGCCTTACCTAGAAGGTTCATTGATTGAAAAATGACAGAGTGGTCTATGCTTAGTTATAAAGAGCTGCCTGTGACCTTAGAGCATGGCAATGCTGCTTTATCTGTTAGCTACTTCTTGTGGCTGAAAAGACCTGGCATAAGGACAAAGGCCTATCTGCTTTGAACCAGCAATACAAAGAGAAATCAGGCAGACCTGATCGATCAGCTCCGCAAAACAACGGAGTGCAGAAATTTGAAAAGTTAGCCTAGACCTCCACGTGTCCGTGGCTCATCACAGTTTATTGTTGGGCTTCCTTGTGAGTCAAGCATCAGGAGGACTTGCACTCCTTGAGCTGCACAGTTAGTTGACAACTTTTGGCTCCATTTATATAGGGGCTGCTCACAACTTGATGGGATATATTGCTAGGCAACATTGAGAGTGTACTGAGGAAGTGTGATAGACTTATTTTGTTTGTAGACCCTGTGAATCTTTATCATTCCATGAAACTGGGGCCATTGTCTCCACATGATAGAGGAAGAACCTGTGGCTGAAGCAGGAAAAGTGCCTAAAATCATACATGCTTTATGAGAGAGCCACAATATAAAACAAGACCTCTCACTAAACCTTTGGAATGAGCTCAAGAGATTTTAGCAGTATAACTGCGATTTTTTGCTCAGTGCATTTTGCAGCACTTTCAATGTGGTGAAGTGTTCCTTTAAGCCTGAGGTCAAAACTGCCTCTTTTTTACCCTGGAAGGGAAAACTCAAGCTAGTTCATACTTTAATCCAAAACTCAAGGATTTAGCACTGGGCTTCATCAGGCCTATTGTAGTGCCTCTGGGTTGCCTTCTCTGAAGTCCTAACTTGGGAGAGCAGAGAGCTCAAAGGGCACAGCTTGGGAATTGATTGGAGATCTTGGAGTATTGATACTCTTAAGTGTTGTCAGAAAGAAATGTGAAGAAGACTCATTCCCCCACTGGGAAGGGGGCATTAGAAAAAGCTCATCTGGGTTAGCTTCCAATATGGGAGTGAGGAAAGAGGAGAGCTTAGACATGCAGGTCTTTCCCAGTTCCCATGGTACCTTTGATTCAAGGTCTAGGTAGACAAAAGCTAATAGCCCTTTTATTTGGATGAGCCTTCTCCCATGTTGTAGTTTTAGTGGCATGGAAGGTTTTAGCTTCCCTCTTCTCTGTGATGGTGGGGAGGATCACACACTAATAGCACAAACAGACCTTACAATGTGATGAAGGAGCAGGCACAAACAGCCCACCCACCCCGTATGTGCTATGGAGTACTGCATTGTTAAAACCGTGCCTTGGCTTTTCTTCAAAGCCACAGGCAGAAATGGTTGCTGTCAAACCCTCAGGGCAACAAACTGGACTACTATAACCAGGTGATCTTGCTGCTGACAGGATCATAAGACCGTTCTGGAATGAGGTGGGACAAATGAAAGGTGAACCCTTTCTTTCTTCCTCTTGGGGCTCTCATCTGGCTGCAAAGGGGACAGCATCCAAAGCATCTCAAATGATTTCGGTATCCTTACTGAGGATGTGCAGTTTTAACTGCTCACCTTCTTTTGGCAGCAGTGAGTCGGTGACACCATGGTATGTGTCCAGAACGCAGTCCCAGTAGAGTATAATGATTGATTCTCTTATGTTCACACATCATAAGCCAGGATTCTGACCAAAAGAGCCTCTCCAAGAAAACTATGGTGCTCATTTGATTGGAGGGAAACATTCAGAATTCAGAAAAGAAATCACCCAAAAAGTGATAAAAAAAAAAAAAAACTCCCTCTCTCGATTAACAAAGATAAGTTTGCCGTCGCATGCATGTTATCCGAGGAGCTCTTGCTTAGAGCAAAACCAGAACTCTTTGAGAAACATTTAAAAGACAACTCGATGCGAGTCCCCTTATGTCTCTTTTCCCAGACTGATACATGTGACCTCCTCCATTTCAAATGAAAACTCCTCAGACAATCCTAATCACATTGTCAGTCAGATAGCCATCTCCTGAAAGGAGCACCTTCACCTTTAAGGATGCATGTACAATAGTGATATGTAAGCAGCTCAAAGATTCAATACCCCTTTTTTCTGCAAAGCAAGGCTGGGTTAGGAGAAAATCAATATGTTGGAAGTAAAGGTCGGACGAGGGAAAGTGACATGAAACAGAACTAAGGGAACAATATCCTTCATGAAGACTGTTTGAAGTTTCCTTTACCCCTGTGCTGGCTCCAGTGCAAATACATTTCATCCTAGAATAGAAGGCTGTATTCTTGAGAAAAAGTCATATTTTAAATATTTATCTATTCCACAGCGTCTGTATTGCATATTATCTTTTGCCCTATTGACTAATACTCAAAAAGAAAAGCATATACTCTAAAGTGCACACTGCCTGTGAATGGGAATTGCCAGATTTTTTTTTCTTCTTCTTGCAAGCAATAGGATTCGAACACACATATGCATTTGCCTACCTTTTTTGAACAGTTCTCAATTTACTTTTTCAAGTGGGCCAGATGTACTACTATAGCCCTTAAAAGGGTCAGGACCATCTCCTTATTCCGCCACTCTCTGTACTTATTGCTTGGGTATAGCTTTAAAGTAGCCCATGAACCCTTTTCACTCCTGGAACACATTTACCCACAATTAACAATCAAGCCAGCTTCCCTTCATTCAGGCATCCATTCTCCCGAGCCTCATTTTCCCTGCCTCTCTCTTGATCCACCATTGTGCAAGGCGCTGTTTGTGCCATCTCAATCTGCCCCCCTCACCAGCCGCACAAGGATTGGGGGAAAGAAAGCGTTGGGCATTCAGATGCTGAATAGCAAATTGCTCTTGAGTGTCCTTGCTTCCCCCGGAGTCCGCGCCCCCCCTTCCTCTGGAAGGACAAGGGGGTGCTGAAAGCAACCATACATTTTGTTCAGTGCTCTTGAAAACAAGCGTTTCACACCTGAAGCCTTTCACGGCAACCCAGAAGCACCCCTTCAAACCACTTAATTGCCAATTGCTTCAGAGCCCCTTGTAAAAGTCCATTATGCCAGCCAGCTCCATGGTGGAGACAAAGTATGCGAAATCAAAGAGTTCTTCTTCCAGGGCTGATGCGGCATGAAACATCCCTAGATCACTGGTTTTCTTGTTGTTAACAAGGATGTGATTGGCTCCCGTTGGAGGTACCGTACAGAAACCTTCCTGCAGTATTGGGAAATGAAGATTGCAATTTTCTGTGTCCTGTGTCAAAATAACGTACAAATAAAGAGAGAGCGGACACTGCCAAGAAAGGATCTGCACACATTCATTTGCTCCAGTGAGAGTTGGGGCAGGAGATTTGGCAGAGCTGGGCAGAACCTACAGCAACACACCTATCCAAACCGGTTCACCATCTGGACTTTTTTTTTTTTTCATCTCATTGAAATAAATGAAAGTGCAGGCAAATTCTCACAGTTAATAGGCTCTATCCTTGAAGTCTATAGACATCCACAATGAGATATTCAACAAAGACAGAAGGCTGGCCCTAAATACAATAAAGCATAGTGCACAATATTTAGTCACTGGAGAATTGTTTCAAAGTTGCAGATGTGGAAGATACATTTAAAAATGACTGGGTGACTGGGTCTTTTTCTTTTTCTTTTCTTTTCTTTCCTTTTTTTTTTTTTTTTCTTAAGAGGCATCCCTCTGGAATACCTTGTGCCTTCCATCTTTGTTACAATTACAAACAGGATGATCAGTCTGAAGGACCACATCTGGTAGGTTATCTGAGTCAGGAAGATTCACAGAGCCTATATTTCTTGTAGGGAATGCTTCTCCTTAGTACTTAAAAACACATGGATATCCAGGGGATGGAGACATTGTGTGAGAAACTATGGTTTGCTCCGATTGCCACCAAGCCTGAGGACAAAGGTGTGGATTGATTTGTTAGGAATGTATTGGTTCAATGTATGTCCTTACCAGTGAGCACTCAGGTCCCTGAATGTCATTGCTTCTCTCCCAGGACTTTGCAAACCTGGAGCTTAATGCTGAAGAAATCTGAATAACCAGGAGGCATATTTTGCAGTTTGCAGGCATAATTGCATTCCTCTGTTTCAAAAGCATTGCTGCTTTCTTGGAGGTGTGAGAATTGAGCCTATTTGTTGAAATTGGTGCTTTCCTCCATGTAAATAGCAATAGGAATATGAGAGAACTTGGAAATGAGGATTTTTTTTCTAAGAAAATATAAAAGCTGGCTTCTATTTTGAGCAGAACTACCCCACTCTCCTTTGACTGTGCCATTGAGAGGGTTGTCATCCTTGTCTGTGTACACTTCCTTTTCTGGTAAATAACCCTTCTTTGGACACTGGAATTATCTCCTTTTCTTTATTGGTCCCCACCTCTTTGTTGGGGGTCACCCTGTGACTTCCACCTGCTGCGGCTTGTCAAGCCTCAGGTCTTCTGATTTCTGAAGCAAAAATCACCAGGCTTTCTCCCCTTCTTGCCAAGATGAGCCTTTAATTATGTCACCCGGGGCCTGTAACGCACAGTAACTGTGGCGCACATCACACTGGCAGTGACTCAGATCCTAAAGCAAGGAAAGATGCACTTGCGTGGGTCTGTCCCTATCCAAAGGATGTCCTCCTCCCGCATCTTCACCCAACCTTTCAGGAAAGGTCCCCTGCTCTTGTGCCTTGTCAGGAGCTATGCCTATGAGATCTACCCTTCAGAATCCTTTAATTGATCAAGAGTGATTGTCCAGTCAGTGCTGGGGAAGGTCTGTCTGTATACTGAGAATATATGTTGTTCCCATTGGTTAACAAATAAGCTGCTTTGGCCTATGGCAAGGCAGCTTAGAGGCAGGCAGGAAAGGAGAGAGACAGGAAAGAGAAAGGCAGACTTGTAGTTAATGTATTCCTTTCCTTTCCTTCTTTCTGTTCTTTTCAGTTAGCTTCTTTTCCTTCTAATTACTTAGATGGCTTCTTGTGTCTTTCTATCACTTAGCAGGTTGTTCTATGGGAAAATTGTAAGTAGATTAGTTTGTTCTACTAGCCATCAGGCAGGCTTACTCGGGCTGCAGGGTGTCAGATGCATTTTCATTAGACCCTGTGACAATTTTAATGGATGGATAGATTACTTATGCACTGAAGTAGTGAATGAGAGGAAAGTAACAGCCTCATAAGCTCTCTATCAGGCCATGGAAGAAGAGAGTGTGGCTAATGAATACTGAGATGGATCTCTAGTGGACATAGTTGCGTATGAAGTTCCTAGCTAGCTCTTAGCATAAATGCCTCTGAACAATCTGCAACAGTATAGCAATGACCAGAAAACAATGGCATGCAGACCTGCAGAGTAAGCCTGATCTATCTTTCACTTGTTTCTATTCATAGAACACTCCAGGAATATGTAAACTTGCATAGCTTTTGGAACTGCATTCACAAGAAGTGTAGTGGTTACAGTGGCGAACCAGTGGAGATCATAAGGACAACGGATCATAAACTATGCCCTATAGGGCCTTAAAACAGAAACTATTTGCTAACCCTTAGAATGCAGAAAAGGAACTGCTATGATGTCCTGCAGTACCTTTCTCACAGGAGTACTGGGAGTGTGGAGAAAATGAGATCATCCACTTCCTCTGGCAGACTAGTCTTTGCATAATAAGGTATACCACATTTGCTTGTGTATGTAAACTTTATTATAATTGCACATTATTTAATTAATGACTGTTCTTATACAGTGCCTTTCAAGGTAGAATTGTGACCCATGGAAAGAAGGACACCATCTTTTTTTGCTGCCTGACTGTGGGCATGTCTGTCAAACATTTGTTACTTATTATATTTATTCAGTGAGTACTTGCTGAATTAATGGTCTTTCCAGAGAAAAGAAAAACCATCCCATTAATCCCTAATCCTTGATGCCAGCTCTTTGGAAGTGATGGTCTTGAAGCACTTGGATAGTGTGCTGGGAGTTATTTTCAATCTTTCTTTATTACCTTTCTCTTCTCCTGACTTTGAAGACAGGGTTTGATTTCCTAGTGCACAACCAACTGCATGCATTTCAAAAACAGTTTCTTCTTCTTCTTTTTTTTTTGTCTTCTCTTTGTTCTGCTTACTCCAAGTTTCATGCAGTTTTTGAAAAGAAGTTAATCTTTCTCAAGGAATAGATTTGGTATAATTGTTTAAAGGATGAAATGCCTTCTATTATTCCAGAAGCAGTTCATTTCCCATGGTGGAGCCTGGCTTCCTCTTAGTCAACATATTCAATATAACAGCTGCTGTACCTGGTGCCCTTGGCACAACTATGCCAACCTTCTTTGCCACTTACCTGGCAACATTTGTTGACACAAATAGTGGCAGATTTAATCAAAGTCTTGCCAAAGCCTTTCTGGTGCCAGATGTGTAATCTCGCATTATTTGGAAGCCTCTGTGGCCATTTCCAAAGTGGAAAATAAACTGCTTTTCTTCCTTTTAAAAAGAACACCTCTCCATTACAAGAGAGAAGGCAACTGAATTAACTCCCACTCCATGAATGAGAGCCATACTTCTGAGCAGTTAGAACCAAGATCCTTAAAATTTGTCTCACGCTGTCTAAACCGCTTTGGCCGCCAAAGAACTTGTTTGAATATGACTGGGTTATAGCATGCTTTCGAGCAATGTTGCTTCTGATGAACCCTGGAGATTTAATTCTTGATGGAAAGTGCCCCAATAATTCTGAGAGTCCATTTGGAGTCTAGACTTTTACACGTATTATTCAATTCAATATTAACTACTTAAGTTGTTTAGTTTATTAGCAGTGGTTGCTCTGGTAGGAGGCTAGTTTTGTCTAAAGTTTACCACCGAGGGAGACATTGGCATGCAGAAACCAGTCATGCTGACAGTGTTGGAAGGATAAAAACTGTCTTCCCACTCCAAGCCACTCCTCTCCCATCACTCAGAGGCCCGGGAAATTGTGGATGATGGAAATGACATCACTACGACACTGTGAAACTACACACAAACTGTACTTTTTCTGAGACGGAGCACGTGTGGTACTTTTGTATTATCACCCATAGAATAACACCTAGAGAATTTCTATATTGACCATCAGATCAATCTGCTTACAACAAAGGTCTCTGGAGTGCGATGAGCAGCAAGATTCCACCTAGAATGAGATCTATACAGCAGGATTGATTATGTGTTCTGTTTTCACTTTTCATTCAGGAAAATCTGCATTGATATTGAGCCTCATGTGTGTGGATTGTGTGCTCTAAACATGGCTACTACACAAAAGTTCATTCTTTGTTCTCTGATCATCATTTAATAATAACAACAATAATAACAATAATGGCTAGCATCCATTGGCTACAGGCTATGTACTAAAACCTTACTGGATTGTGTTATTTTTTTTCCCCAAACCCATGACAATGGACAACATTACTATATATTCACCTGGGCAGGAAAATTGAGACTGAGCCTGGTTAAATGACTAAACAGTCAAATATCGAGTACATATCAGCACGGGCATTTAGCTTTAGCTACCAGATACCTAGTCTTCATTCTCTAACACGGTGCACAGTAAGATAGTCCAATAAAGGATCTTTTTGGAACCCATTCATACTCATGGCTTTAGCCATTCCTAAATATATTGATGATGTCCCAGCCATGTTAAGAATGAAGAATGCCCTGCTATGGACACGTGTGTCCACATACTTACAGACTTCTGTTTATTTTCAGACCAGAATTCAGACGCATCTCCCCAAATCTGCTTTGTTTCTTTGTTTCATCTATTGATAAGTGACACCTCTCATTTACTTTTTCAAGATGGGGCCACAAAGTAATCCCAGTCCCATCTTACCCACTTTCTCTGACATTCAGAGTGATTTCTAAACATGTCAATAATCTTTATTCTTTATTTTATTCCAAAGCCACTTCCATTTCTTCTCACCCATACTGGAAGTTATGTCTCCTCCCGTTCTTTTATTTGTTAATATCATGTGGATGAGTGCCTTGTGTTTATGTTTTCTGTGTATGATGTGCATTCCTGGGACCTTTGGAGGCCAAAAGAGACTATCATCAAATCTGCTGGGACTGGAGTTACAGAGGGCTGTGAATGTCAATGAGGATGCTGGGGATTGAATCTGGGTCCTCTGGAAGAATAGCCAGTGCTTTTAACTATTGAGCCATCTCTCCAGTTCCCATCATGATTGCTTGCCTTTACTTTCTATAGGCCACTAGCCCAATGTCTAGAAATCCATTGTATGTTATGGAAGTGGATTGCTTTGTCTAAATATATTCCGACTAAATTCTCTGGCATTGAAATGTATTCTGTACCCCTCATTGGCCATGATCTTGAACCAAAGCATAAGGACCTTCATGTTCTGCATCCTTTTCACTGGACTAATTGTCTCTGCTCTTTCTTGAGTTGGACACAAGCACACAAAGGCAGTAGGCAGGCTTTAGTATGAGGACTGTTGCCTGGCACACAGATGATACTCAATAAATGGCAGTTGAATAGATTCATATGGTAATTAGTCAAAGATTCTATCAAATTTGATTATAACTTCATATTTAAGGTCTACAATTCAAAAAATGAGCTATTTTTTTGTGATGGGGCCAAATTGAATATTTGGCAGCCTATTAATTTCCAAAATTATTTGCAAGTTAGCAATTAAGCTATTACCACAGATATTCATATCATTGTTCAGCTCCCACTGAGTTGCTCTTCTCAAACATTGACTGAAATTAATTTCAAGGCACATAGCTGCTTGGTAAAAGAAGTTATCTTTTAAAATTATTTTAATAAAAGCTAAGCTTTTGTGTGTTTCTGTTTGCTGCTGTTGGTGTTTGTTGAAGCCCTTACACATTATGTCTGTTCTGCAAATACAAAGAGTTGCATGTTCAGGAGCAAGATTTGGCAGTAGAGAAATAATAGCTTTGGCCAAATTCTTGTCAGTGATTTGAACTATTGCATTGGCCACCCCCACACACAGAAATTCCCAGGGTTGTTCTGAACAGGCCTCACAAATCTACTAGTAAAAGGATTTGCTGATGAAAAACATCTGCCTTGGGGCTTTGTGAAGACTCCACAGAAACTCTATTTCCCATGCTATAGCCTTCTATGGACTTCTCTTACTAGTCTGTAATCTGGGGAACACCCTGTGAACATTCTCTCACAGCTCTATCATGTATTTTTCCCATACTTTTCCTCTGCCTTTGGAGAACTGACTACACCAGTTTTCTGGACAGGAAGGACTCCACTGAAGATAATCTTATGACCTGTCACTTCATCCTTACCCAAGAGTTTGAAATGCTAGGACTCTTTAGAAATGAATACAGAGCATGCTGGAAGGCAGGCTATTTAAACACATAAGAAAGTATTTTTTAAGGAAACAGGGATGTAACAGCTTGGAATTTTCTGTTCTGTGTTTGTAATGTTCTAGTAATATATACTGTCCAATCAAAGACTATCCATGCAGTCATTGAAAGAGACCATTGAGGTCAACCAAAATAAATCCACCTAGCTCAACACATGAACATAAAGTCCATGATGAATGTTGGATTTTAGTATCATATTAAAATTTAGCATCTATGTTTTCTAAGTGGGATAGAGGATTTGATGAATAAAGAGCTACTAGCAAAGATAGACAAATTATTCAGCAAGCAGTCTGAGCTCTACACCTACTAGAGAAGACCAAGAATAGCCATACATCTTGCAAGAAGCCTGACTTCTCTCTGGTGTGCATATCTCATACCCCCTCCCTTGGTAGGAAAAATCTAAATTTATTATGTGCTTAGACATGTGGTATTTATGGAAAAATTCGGAGTGTAGGTGTGTACCTAGGAGAGATCTGAAGTATGATTCAAAGTTCAGAGGGCTTTCCTAGTTTTGAAACCAGGACCTGATTGGATGACTTTACTTATAAACTCAGAAAGGCAATGAGGTATTTTCAGAGGATGAAAATAGATTTTAACTTTTGCAAGTTTTTCCATGAATTATTTAAAAAGTACTCCTTTTATCCTGAGCTGACTATCTTCACCTAACTTGGCAGGAGCATTAAAAGGGGAAATGAACCAAATTAGACTGAAAACTACAATCAGTTAACAGGTTTTCAACATAATAGCTTTCACATGCTCCCTGTCTTTAAAGGCAGGGATAGTGTGATACCATTTCGTAGGACAGATCATGTGGGTATTTTCCTGTATTAGATATACAATACAAAAGTTAGCTTTTATAATTTAATCTTGATTATCTAAAGGTACATAAAATATATGAGAACATAGATTTTCATAAGCATTTTATTATACCCATTTACTATTTACAAAAAATGGTTTGCATTGAAGTTTGGAAGAGGTAAGATTTCCATTTGATAGTGTATAAGAATCCAAAGTAACACTGGGAACAAATCCTTGGTACTTTACTTCCACGGTCTTACCTAGTCTCAGTGTGGAACTATTGCTCTACCACAAGTAAGTGAGGAGGACAGGCAGTCTGCCCCTGTGCAGACACAGCTCCCAATACTAGCTTTGCTGGTCATCATAGAGAACAAAGACCACTTGCACATCCCATGCTTCAGGATGACAATCCCTGGTTAGAATAAAGGCATGTGAAAACAAGGTTATCATTCATAGCCTGTGCATCCCTAGTTTGGCACTCTCTACTACTTTTTTCCTAGGTCAGGGATTTGAATAATTACCTTGGTTCATTGTGGGTGGTATCTAAAGCCAAATTGTTCTCGTGAGAGAAGGACCACTTTAGGTTTTGCAGCTAATGATCTAAAATTTCTTGGACTAATAGATTTAGATTTGTAACACTTTGTGTTGTGTAGAAACTACTAGTCTTAGAACCCCTTTTGCTAAGTAAAGAACCACTCTGACCTTTCAGCTTTGCATTTAGGGACTAACTGAATTCACTTTGTGGTTTTTTTTTTTTTTTTTTTTTTGTGGAGATAATTGTTTTTTTTTTTTTATTAAATACTGCTGACTTGTTGATAGCGTAAAGGTCAGGGTGGTTTTTTCTTTTTT
>CABHPR010133128.1:19825-33446 GCA_902168415.1 Peromyscus melanophrys | reverse complement strand
TTTTTTTTTTTTTTTTTTTTGGTGTGGAAATCATTGTTTTTCATCATTTAAATACTGCTGACTTGTAGCTTTACCTATGGACACTGACATTTCTACTTTGTAAAACTCATCATGACACTGAAACCTCTATGAGAGAATGGAATGGGTCAGTCAGCTTTGCTTTGGATTCTCAAAGTATAGCACAGTTTCTGTCATATATGGATCCGATGATAGTTGGTAGAATTGTGTTCTTTCTCTCTCTCTCACATGTGTGTGTGTGTGTGTGTGTGTGTGTGTGTGTGTGTGTGTGTGTGTGCTGACTGTCTTCCTCTATCATATTCCACTTGATTTTTTTTTGAGATAGGTTTTGCAGATTCAGCTATTTTGGCCTGTCTGAGATTGCTGGGATCTGCCTGTTTCCAGTGTTGAGATTACAGATATGCACTGCTGTACATACATAGCATGTTGGTGCTGGTGATCTTAACCTAGGTCCCCATGCTTGTGCAGCATTCACTTTATCCATTGATCTATGTCCTTATCCCCTCCATAATTTGACTTGTAAAGTGAAACCTTGTGAAGACATTCTTATCAAGCTTTCAGAATAATTTTGGTTGTCACAGCTGATGACAATTATCATGACATCAGGAATAGATGAGTACTAGAAAAATACACCGTACTATAGAAATTCAAGGTAAAATACGAGCCTCATGTGGTAGTGTAAATGCATTGAATTTCACCTTCCTCCATGCTACTCTGATTATTACAGCTATGCAAGCTAAAATTCAGTGCAGTAACCTCCCCGACCCCCAGCATTTCCTTGGTTCTCAGTTTCCTTACCTGTGTTTGACCTACTTGTTTTGAAGCTATTTTAATATTTAAACCTATGATTTAAAACCACTGTTTCTTGATTTATATGAGAGACTGAATTATGCATTGAATTATCTATTTAAATGCTATTAAATGCTTTATGACTAAAGTGTAAGAAGATACATTGAAAGTAAGTAAGAGCCTGGACATATTACTTCAATTGCAGGCATCTTCATTCTGTGTCTGTGAGTTCATTGCTTCCTATACTTATGGTCCAGATATTCTTTTCAAGGGACTATTATTCCACAATAATCGTCAGGTATAGTGGTGTGATAGTGGAGATCCACTTGTCTGAAGCCACTTCTGAGGCAGATAGCTTGTATCATTATCAAGATGGGCAAGATTTGTTCATTTTTTTTCTCCCCCAGATCAAGTGATCTATTCCACAAGCAGCCTATAGATGGTTGAAGTGAACATAGCCTCCCTTGTGTGCATCCTCTTGACTCCTACAATAATATCTCTCATGTATCATCCAATGGTTAACTGCAGCAATTGGTCTTGATGTCTACTTCACTATAGTTTTTTTTTTTTCCCTCTAGGAGAAGAGTCTGTCACACAAAAACACAAAATAATTTATAATAGTTCAATGAATGAAGGAAACAAAATGAATAATCTTCAATAAGATGCAGAGGTAAGACCCTCTGGATAAGCGAGACAGTTGTTTAGCTTGAACTGTTTGGGGGTCCCCAGGCAGTAGGATCAGGACCTATCCCTGGTGCATGAGCCAGCTTTTTGGAACCTAGTGCCTATGCTGAGACATTTTGTGCAGCCTTGGTGTAGGGAGGAGGGGCTTGGACCTGCCTCAACTGAATGTACCAGGCTCTGCTGACTCCCCATGCGAGACCTTGCCTTGGAGGAGGTGGGAATGGGGGGTGTGTATGTTGGGGGGAAGGCTGTGGGGTGGGAGGAGGGAGGACAGGGGAGTCTGTGGTTGGTATGTAAAATGAATAGAAAATCTTTTAATAAAAAAAGGAGAAAAAAAGATGCAGAGGTAAATAAAAATCACCCTATTAGCTTGTTGAAGATATACTTCTGAAGGCAAAACCAATCCCCAAGTGCAAGTGTGGGAGAAGCCAGATTGAAGACAAGTGATCTAAACAATTAAATTGGTGAAATCAATTCAAAGAAGGGCTCAAAGGCAATCAGAAATTTTGATGCAAGAATATTGGTATGATATATGTTAAAGTATACATGTATCCTAGGTGATCACAACATGTGTGTGCTTAACATAAAGCAATGTATATGCAAATAAGGCAGCTGCCATAGCTTCTGAAGAGGTTCATCCTGCTGGTTCAACCCTAAGCATCGTAGATATGGTCTATAGCAGATCATCTTCTAAATGTGATACTGGTTATCTGTGGTTGAATATGAATACCTTTAACTTTCTCAGATATTTTACTAAATTTACATTGTGGCTAATGATAATGGTGAATACCTTGAAATATTGTGAAGATTTAAGACAGCCACTGAAAGCAATTAATATCAATGGTAATGGTGTAGAGATCCTCATGTAGCTGATTTTCATGCATTGGAAAAATTAGAAACTACAAGAATAGGAACATAGTAGTCCTACTTTGAGCACTTGGACATCTGCTTGAGGGGAAACATGAATCATGAAGAGTTGCCTTTTGGTCCATCTCTGTTCAAAACATATAGTCACCGTTGCAAGGCACTGTGCTAAATTTAGAGGGACAGACATAAAGGTGTATGGATGTGAGACATTGTGCTTGGGTTTTGGGTCTTATAATTTAGTGAAGAAAGATTCATTTTATATGTAAGACAATTATATTTTCCCAAGAAAAACTGTATGTGGTCAACTGAAATACAGAGGGGAAAAAAGGAACCAGGAGAATGCACAGAGAGCTGGACTCAAGTCCTGGGCTCTGGTTCATTTTTTAGCTGAAAACGGGTCATTCCTGGTTCTTGGTTTCCCCTCAATTAAGTGAGGGGGTAGGTTCCAAGTTTTCAGGTCTTCTGTTGGCCTAGTTTTTGTCTCCTACTGTTCTTATCATCAGAAAGATGCTGGATGGCGAACAGCTAAGAAATGAATGTGGAGAGAAAGTCCATATATGCCTGGTCTTAGTTGGCAGTCTGTAGGCAGCTTTGGTAGGCTGGGGAGCTAACAATGGAAATGGTAACAATCAACTTAAGATGGACCATAGTGGGGAACTGGGTATGAAAGAAGACATGAATGGTTGTTTGTGGAGCCCAGGAGAAGGATTCATGGAAGAAGTTAAGGTCTTGTCGAGGCAAGATGGGCTTGGTCCCTCTTCCTGGTCCTGCATGAAGAAATAGACATGTACAGGAAGTAGCTAAGACAAGTGAGTGATTCAGGGAGAAGAATAAAGAGCTGTAGAGGAACATACACTTCTGCAGCACAGCTCACCATGTCACATACCAGGGACAGAGTCTTCCCAGTTGGTTTCCTTAACCGAAGAAGAATCCCATAGTTGACTCAGAAATGCATCTACCATTATGATAGGGTGGGGTTTCAAGTTTAAAAACCGAGAAAAAAGGTGAAACCAATCTAAGCGTGATGAACATTTGATGGGAATAACGGTTGGTGAAGGAGAAACTGGGTGATAGCTCATGAGTCCCTCTGTTTGAATGATCTCTCTTTTGCCATTGCTTCTCTGCCAATACCCTGGTTATACAGTTGCCCACATGACCACAAGTGGACACTTTCCTTTAGCAGAATTTCACAAGTGATACCTCAAATGTGGAACTGAGAAAGCTGATGGGCAGACAAGTGCCTAACGCCCAAAGTGTATTTGCATGGGCAATTGGAGGCATTCAAGTGCTTAGGAAGGAAAACATGACACACAGCAGTGAGTGATCTTTTATTTTTTTAAAAATCTTTCAAATCTTAAGGTAAATTGAGAGGATAAAAATATTCAAACATGTCTCTTAACTTCCAATAGTGTCTGTGTGAACACAATATCTGGCAAATATTGATAAAATTGAAAAGATCAGTCTACATTTAGCTCAATTTGATAAACATTCCTTCAAACATCAATCTTGATAAAAGAGAAGAAAGCGCTGTAAAGGATGGAAAAGTGACTTTTGCTATTCTTACTTATTAAGACTTTTAATTATACGTGGCTTATGGAACATAGTAATAAGATGTAGAAAATGAAGCCTGAAAGTGCCATAATATATGTGACATAAGGATGTAGTCTGTCTAGTAGGTCACATTCTTTAAAAAAATCAGAGCTGGAGTCATGTTCTGTGTGACACAGATTCCTGCTGTTCCCTGTGATTCTGGAAAGTCTAGAAGATGTTTAGAAACTCATAGTAACATGCAGAATTACATTTAGCATTACTGAAGTTATGAAACAACACATGATTTCCCCAAATACTAAACAAATCATGTTAGCCGTGGTTTTTTACTATGTAATGATTTTAACATTGGGAGTTGTCAAGTATTATTTTCCAGTGTATTTCTTGAGGCTCTCTTCCTCCCTTCTTCCCTCCTTCATTCCCTGTTCTATTCCTTTCTGTTTTAGGAATATTGCCTTTTTCTGTCTGGAGAACATTTTGACCCAAGGACAGGGTGATTGACCTAAGACAGAATTCTGGCAACCAGCAGGATTGTCGCCACTGAAGAGACTGAAGCTGCTGTGTGCATCTATCACTTCCCTTGCTTCATAGCTAGAATGCAAGGTAACAGAGCAGAGTTGTGTACCCAGGCTCCCCTCTGTCCAGGATTACAGACCCTCTGCTGTCTAGGTGGGCTGACCATGAAACTTCTGAACTTTCCTCTGGTTAGAACCTGAGATAAAACAATAACTATAACAACAAACCCTTGCCCAAGTTAAGTCAAGTAAACTGGAATACCCAATATGTTTAGCATGTTTATCTACTGACTTGTGCCAATTTGAACATCTCTTTCTTCCTTTCAAATAAACACTAAGGATTTTTCTAATCCTTGCGTGTTTGTCTCATTCGTATTTGCTTTTTTCTTTACCAGGAAAAAAAATATAGCCATCCTCAAACCATTTTTTTTACTAGAGTAAGGAACACGAATATCCAGTGTGATCGTAACAGCACGCTTGTGAAAACAGACTCTCACAGGGCTGCTTAGTCCTGTCTTCTGTTTATCTTCTTGCCTAGAATTCTGGACCAGGTGCTTCCTTTTTTTTTCCCTCACCCATTGCTCCTGTTCATATTTTTCAATTCTGCAAAATTGCTGGGACTTGGCTGTGCTATTTGGTGTTGCTCGACCCCTCTGCTCGAGCAAGTGACTCCCGAGGGTAGAGAACAGCTTCTGAAAGTTTTGAAGAAGAAAATTTAATCAGCAGAGTAATCATTTCTGCTCTGATGGGGGGGTGAAAGAAAAGGAGGCCAGGGTGAATGACAAAACAGCTGTGGACCACCAAATAAGTCAACGGGGATGGAAAGAGGTAGATTTTTAAGGGAAAAAAAAATCTCTCCCAAAGCTGAGCTCTAAAGGGAAAATGAATCAGAAAAGAGTTCTGAAGTGGTAGAATTCACTGCCTAATAACTTTAAATAGTCCATTGAGTCTTCCGGAATTTTTTTTGTTCTACTTCAAGAATAATCTGCTTACATCGTTAAGACCTCAGCTAAGCTCAGTAACACAAACTACCAGATGTTGTATCCCCTAGTTTTTCCATCAAAAGACCAACCACCAAGCTTGTTGAAAGAGAAAGGTCATTGTCCCTCCCTGACTATAAAACTATTTTTGCCACTCCTAACAAACGGAATGGGAATACCTTTCAGCTGTAGAAGGGACCTGTCTCCCTCCTCCCAAGGTCCCCTGTTTGGCTTTGTTATTTTCTAATAACGCACTCATGTGTAAGCTAATAATGTGAACAGAGGGAAAATGAAGAGACTTGAAAAAAAAGAGGAAAAAAGCAGAAGGAATTAGGGCAATTGAGGTCGCTCTGTTTCATTTTTTGCTGGAAGGATTTTAGACCTAGTTTTTACCTTATCGCTTATTACACAATTTACGATAAAATGAGATGTGATTCCATTCTTATTGTTGGGCTATAGTCTATTGAGCATGCATATATAGAATTCATTTCAGATTTAAACACTATCTTAATTATAAACTGAATAAAATAGACAACCTATCGGGTTCTCCAAATTGCATTCTAACAAATAGTTTCATTTTTATCACATTTCTACTGATGACATATTGAGTATAATAACATTGTGGAATATTCTTTTCTTATGCAGTGTCTTAATTGTGCTGAAGTATTTCCCAAGAGATGACTGACGGTTTGTTCTGACTTGCAAGTCCAAGAATTTTAACTACACTCCATACCTCACAGTTGCACCATGTTGTACCTAAATAATATTTCAGGAAATCCCCAAGTCACCTACAAATGATAGCCACTCAGTATAACAAAAATAAATGTATTTTGTATAGAGCTATTGTCTTTACAAACCCATCTGACTGAATTTAGGATTCCTGCAAGCATAAATTTTAACAAAAGCCACATAACCAGTTCAAAATATTAAAAGACATTTTGGAGTTGTGATAAAAATAAAATGAATACTTAAAAATGTAAAACGTAATTGCAAAGAGAATGAGTGTCTTTAGGAATTTAGAAGGTTTAGTTTCCAGCTTATACCTACTCTGTAAACTGTGCAACTTGCTTTGAAGGAAAGCCACTCACGTAACTAGTTTTATAACAGTCCTAAATACCTCATAATTTAATGTAATCTTTCAAAGTAACTGCGAGTTAATAACACAGGTACAAAAGCCCAGCATGTACCTCTGTATATTCTATAAAACATGGCTTTATATTAATACTGTATTTTCAAATGTAAAAAGAATAATCACATTGAGAAAAATCTTATATGGACTTGTAGATACTCAACTGATTTTATGTATTTTAATATGTGAGCATTTGTCGAAGAATTCTAAATTAAACTCACTTAAATATCATTATACATGTCAAATAAGTAGCTTAAAGGGACAACAAGAAAAAATACTAAATAATTACCACTCTAATGTTAATTGTTTATTAATGTGTTAAATTAACAAACTATCTCATTTACTTAATGGGTACTGCAAAGTAGATCTGTGCTTTCTATTGACAGCAGCATTTCTGCATATCTATACACATATACTTCAGAATTTCTTCTTTTTCATCATTATGAAGTTCTCATTGCCACTCCTAAAATGTAAATGTGTCCACATAGTCTTAGAATAAAGCCTGCTGTGTTCAAATGTTTTGCAACTAATTCATCTGAAATACCATTGTCTTGCTGGACCAGCAACTGTTGTCCACTCTATCATCTCATAGATACTCTCATAAACATAAATTCAGTGCAGTTCTCACTCTCTGTTTTACTTTAAGCAGATTGTTAACACACACACACACACACACACACACACACACACACACACATGAATGCATACACACATGCACACAAATACAATTTTTAGTCATTTTTTTTCAATTTAAATGATTTGCTATCACAGTTACTCCATCTTTTATCTCTAAAATAGTTTCAACCCTGTTAATGTGTGCATGTACTTTTTTCTTATCAGCCTCTCAGCAGCATTTGTGATTCATAGCAGCCATCAAAGTGATAATAAACTCATTCACAATACTAACAAACACGGGGCTCCCAGTTATTTACGAGGCAAATTCACCGCAAGGCTGGGCTGTGGAACTGGGGAGAATCAAGATGGTGTTGATTGATAAATTGACAGGTTAATTTACAAGTGGATAATAGGAGTTAGACCCAGAGGGAAAGAAGGAAGGTCTGGATTCTAGCTTGGTTGCACTGCCATCTGTCTTATGCCCAGAAATCTGCAGGACACTGCCTGGCAGGATCAACTACATCCACTCTCTTCATAACTTAAAGACAAAGCCCTCCATTTACTGCCGTTTGATGGGTCTGTTGCCTTGGTTCTTCACACGCTTGACCTTCAGTATGTCACAAACAATTTCCCGTCTCAATACTTTTTATAAGTGCCACTTGGAACACTATTTAGAGTAAGTTACGTTGTCAGTTCTACAAACTAAACAATGAATAAAAATCTCATCAAGACTATTTCACACACACAAAAAAATCATTGCCATTTTATTGTTGACAGTAGAGATATACTCTTTTAAGTTCCTGAGGTCTGTGGTACATATTTGTTTTAGGGTCTTCGTTTGCTTCACCCCTAAGACACACTCCTTCCTTTTTAGATTTCTAAAGTTCCTCTGCTAGCAACCTTGCTGTATCCAAGGCAGTGCAGAATAAATGATTTAGCTCTATATTACATATTTGCATTAGTTGTCCTCTTGCATTTTATTTTTCGAAAATGTAAATATATTTCAGAATAAAGAAAACAAGTTGACAAAATACTTTTAATAATAAAGAAGTCCATTGGCTTGTTCTTTTCTTCGATGACACATTTAATTTTACAGGTCAACTGTTGATGTTACTAGTTTTATAAGAAAACTATCTCAATGTCAAATAGGCAACACCCGAGACACACACACACACACACACACGCACACGCACACGCACACGCACACGCACACGCACACGCACACACATATATGTATTTTAAACCTTACTGGTCTGATGCAAAAGGAACATTGCAGGGTGGGTTGGTAGATAAAGCCTCTTCATTGCACTGATGATATTGCGAGGCAGCAAAACTGTAGCTATTGCTACTTCAGAAAGAGCTTTGGTCTTTGGTCTTTGAAAATTAGCAGCTTGGAGACTGTTAAAAGCACTGGCCCTGTCTGGTGCTTCCTGGTCACAGGTTCTGCTTCTCACATGCCAGCACCTCTAATAACAGGGACTAAAATCCTGGGGTTGCAAGAACATTCTCCCGTGTCCCCCCCTCCCAGGTACCAGCTACATTGTAGACGAATCCTCTCCTCTGTTTCAAAAGTTCATTTCATGCTTAGCTAATGTTAAAACTTGGTAGATCTGTGGAGTTCAGTGTATTTTCAAAGGAATTTGAAAAAGGCACAAAAGTGAGTGTGTCTGCTTGGCTTTCTGTAACTTGTTACTGAACACCAACATTAATATTATTTTCAAACAGATTGTCCCTCATGAATCAGGTATTAAACTATTAAAACTATCTGGAGTTGAATAACATGAAAAGTTCATGGAAAAAATTTGGTTTAAAAAAATGAAGGCCAGCAAAGCAAAAACAAATAACTTTGCATGCACGGAATTTTATGGTGTCACAAGGTTAAAAATGTCCCCTTAAAGGGTAAATATCCTTTGAAAAGAAAATTCATTTATGTGTGACTGGAAGGCTGAATGGCTTTTACTGCTTTGTTTAAACACAGACAATTACCTTTGTAAAATTTTTTGGCACGTTGTATGTTTCTGAAAAAAAAGTATGAAAGATCACAATGTGTTTAAAATTGCTAATTTTTTCTTGATGTGATATTTTACTAAAAGGGTGCCTTTTATTAAGAAAAGTGAACCAGTGCTTTTTCAACTCTATAATCCGTGGAATCAACTTGAATTCTTTCTTCAGTTTGTAAAACAGCACATTTCCACATCTGGGTTTTTTTAAACTTTTATTTATATATTATCTTTCTGGTTAAAGGCTTAGTAGCTGGCAAAAGGTTATGTAAAATAGAAAAATAATTGGCAGATAGTTTATAGATATGTATGCTTTTATGGCATATTTCTATAGGAAATTTAGCAGAGCAAGCATGTATTGAAAATTCACTCGAATATTAATCTTTCCTCTACAAATTCCAATGGTAAAAACTATTAGCATTACAGAAGCATAATTTATAGCATAGTATACTTTCTTAACTTAAAATACATAAGCTAAAGTCTTAAAGAATAATCTTTCTCTGCCATTTTTCAAAGCCTCTGATTTCCCTGAAATGCAGCAGGACTTATTTTAATCAGAAGCACATTGATAAAAAGGCAATAATGGCTCAATACAATGATGGGCAGCGACAGACCCTTTTACACATTTATAATTCTAAATTCTTTTTAATAAAGCATTCTCATCCTGTATGCAAGGTAAGAGGAGATGCTCGGGCTTTTTTCTCTGTAGGTACTAAAAGTAATTCTGAAGCAAAAAAAAAAAAAAGAAAGAAAAAGAAAAAGCAACAAAAAAGATATCAGATCTCATATCCCACCCAATTTCTGAGTTAAGCCAGTGGCAGGTATGTTTCGAAGCAAGACTATTTAGACACATTGATTTTTGTTGTCACTTTCTTCTTCTTTCATACGTCACATCAAGGCTTGGAAATTAGATGAATGTGAGAAGGATCTGCTGATGGCTGTTCCTCAGGAGGAATTTTCAAAGTCAGCCTAGCTTTGGCTGATAAAAGTGGCCCTGTACACAGCTCTACTCTGCCCACAGGGAAGTTTAGGCAAACTCAACTTCACCACTTTGCTGGGATTCTGGCTTGTCAAGGAGGCAGCAGCGAACTGAAGTCAGGGAAATCTCAAAAGTAAAGAATTAAGAATCGAAGAAAAAATAAAAGAAGAACAACAAATAACAAATACAAAAATCCCAGCTCAAATCACCCCCAACCCCCTCCTTACCCCCACCCCCACCCCACACACTTCAAAGTCCTTTTAAATGAACATCAAGTTTAATTTTGGTAAACAAATTTTGATAGAGGAAGTGATGCGGGCAGCATCTTCTTCAATCATACACTTCCAGGATAGCGTATCTGCATCCAATCTTAGTCTCAAAGAACTGTAATAATAAATAGAAATCGATGCTCAAGGCAGAAGGGGGTGTCAATTATATTTCTTTCCTCTCAAAGATTCTTTCCATGTTGTGTCTATCTGTCCTTGTGGAATTTTTTGTCACATTTAAAATATTCTATGATTTAATTGGTGACATAGATACGGAATGCTGGTGGCGTCTAAATTACATTTGACAGAAATAAAACTAATGTTATCTCATGTCAAATAGAAAATATCACCATGGTCCTTGAGTTTGAATAGGGTGACATTTTGTCTGAATCATCATACAAAGGAATTTCAGAACAGATATGAAGAACTTTAAAAAAAAAAGAAAACAAAGAAAAATTACTGTTTAGATATTTGGTCTATAAAAAGAAAAAAAATAAGGATAAGGATAGTTAGAAATAATCGGCCTAGCAGATATGCATTAAGACGATTCAAACTGAAAGTCTTTATGAAGGTCGTAGTGGAGTGAGGGCGAGAAACAGGCTGGGGCTCAGTTTGGGCGCTCTGTCTGGTTCTGAAGCAGGCTGGGGGTCAAGGCTCCACGGCAGCCCTGCAAGCAGCCTTGGCGGTCCCCTCATTTAGGAAACCTCGCACGGACTCAGGATGAACAGGCAAGGCGTGGCGTCCACGCCCTTGTGACATAGAGATTTCCTCTCTAGAGCAGATACAATTCCTTCCCTGCCTGGAGATCATCCCGAGCCTTCAGGAAATTTTATTTGAGCCCACAGGGAGAGAGCGCTTGCTAAGCTGTAATTTCCTATGATTTGAAATATGGCATCTGCAGGCCTCCCGTGTGGGATCACTCAGGAAAAACAACAACAAAGGGGTTTATCTTTTAAACTTGGCTGAATACCCAGTGATTTTTAACTCAAATTCCCCTTCACAGTCTATTTTATTTTCTATAAAAATATGTCTAGGTAACTGTGTGGACAATTTTGGGTAGTGGTATATTGCACTATGTTAATTGTTTATTCACATGATATTTTTAGCTTAAATTTAATGCTTCTTTCTTAGTTACATTATTTGAAAAATGGATTTAAATGGATTAAAAGAGAGGAATGCTGATCATTATTAAAAATAAGCATTTATGAAAATTAGGATTAAGGCTGAATACTCTGTAACAGAAAGTAAATTTTAGAAAAATGAAGCTACAAAGAGTATTCTAATACACACATATGTATATATATATATATATATATATATATGTATACACACACACACATACACACATATATATGCACACATACACATTGAGGTTCTCAGCCTGTGTAATCTCATAGTCCTCCATTTGCCCCACTGGCCAAGACCCAAGCTCTGTGGGCAAAGACTGACTTGAGTGGCACATCAACACACTGAGGACTCTTAGGGTTGTACAATTGCAGTGGTTATTGAGAATACAGAAAGTCAGCTAGCCACCAAGCCTCAGTTTCTGTGTCACAAAAATGGGGTCAATTGCTCTGTCTTCTCTATCTAAACATTGACAGCACTTCGAATTTTTGCTGAACATCAATCTAAGAGGAAAAAATAGAAGGGGAGAGCAGAGCTGCCATGTTTATGGTAACAGTCCATTCCTTGACTTATCAACACAGAATACAAGAGGAAATACAAGCTGGCCACAGCAATGACTATTCAAGGACATATCTGTACAAAGCGGTAGGCTAATGTGGTGATTATGGCCCATGGTATGTGGTGAATATATCCACACAAATGAACACGAATCATTTTCCCGTTGGAAACTTTCAGACATATAATTATTTTGAATTTTATCAAGTAGGACTGTACTTTGAGAACAGAAGTTTTAATCTCTTGGGAGAAAATTAAAATCTGTATTTTCCTTCTGATCTGTTAATTCCAGTAACAATGATTTTGTGTGGCTCTTTGCATCTGCAGAGAGAGAGAGAGAGAGAGAGAGAGAGAGAGAGAGAGAGAGAGAGAACCTGCTGGAATTGAAAGGTACTACAATGGTCATTGGACCATTTAGTCAAAAAAAGAGAAGAAAAACAATGAGTGAAGTTGCAAAGCATGACTTTGGAAAAATCTTGACCTGGGGTTGTTCTTAGACAGTATGGTCAAACTATCTGGGAAATTTTAGCTCAGACACAACTGGAAGACAGAAACATTTGTGCATGTTTAGGCCACTGTGGCAGGAACAGGGAGGCCTTTGGTGTAAGAAAGAAACGGATTCACTACAATCTCCACCAATTTCAGTCATTACTCATTGATCATGGTGCTTCTCGGTAGCTCATCTTGGCGATGGTGATGCTTAAGATGCAGATGATGACAATGGCGGTGATGGTTAAGGAGATAGCAACTGTGTAGCAACTGTTGCTCTGTCCTAAAAATGTTGGCATTTCATAAACGAGGACAAAGAACTAGTGAATCAGATGAGATGCCCACAGTCACGGATGTAAGTGATATGGCTGGGCTAGTGAAAGCTGTGTGACCAGAACACAGTTCTCATTCATTCATTCATTCATTCATTCATTCATTCATTCATTCTCATTCTCTCTGTCTCTCTCTGTCTGTCTCTCTGTCTCTCTCTGTCTCTATGTCTCTGTCTCTGTCTCTGTCTCTGTCTCTGTCTCTCTCTCTCTCTCAGAAGCAATGGTTGAATTATTATTGTGTAAGGTCATCAAAGAGAACGATGCCTTTAGTAGACTGCCTGGAACCCCCTGTTCTGAACTGGCCCATGCTTAGTTCAGATAGATGATCTCAAAATGACTAACTGGGAAAGGACATCCTCTTCCCTTCCTGTACTCACATCTATTCAACACATCGATTTATAGTCTCTTACAGTGCCCTTCCATCCCCAGTTCACAGTAAAGTCAGAACAGAGAACAGTACACTGTATACTTCTTCTACAGTAGAGTTCAAAAGTACAATTTTTTTAATTTTATAATTTAATTTAATTTTACATATCAGCCACGGATTCCCCTGTCCTCCCTCCTCCCACCCCCACCCCTGCCTTCCCCCCAATCCACTCCCCATTCCCATCTCCTCCAGGCCAAGGACTCCCCTGGGGATTCAGCTCAGCCTGGTAGATTCAGTTGAGGCAGGTCCAGTCCCCTCCTCCCTTCACCCAGGCTGAGCAAAGTGTCCCAGCATAGGCCCCAG
>CABHPR010133128.1:0-19725 GCA_902168415.1 Peromyscus melanophrys | reverse complement strand
TGCTCAGCCTGGGTGAAGGGAGGAGGGGACTGGACCTGCCTCAACTGAATCTACCAGGCTGAGCAAAGTGTCCCAGCATAGGCCCCAGGCTCCAAAAAGCCAGCTCATGCACTAAGGACTGGTCCCGGTCCCACTGCCTGGGGGCCTCCCAAACAGTTCAAGCTAATTGACTGTCTCACTTATCCAGAGGGCCTGATCCAGTTGGGGGCTCCTCAGCTATTGGTTCACAGTTCATGTGTTTCCACTAGTTTGACTATTTGTCCCTGTGCTTTTTCCAATCATGATCTCAACATCTCTCGCTCATACAATCCCTCCTCTTTCTCGCCGATTGGACTGCCAGAGCTCCACTTGGGGCCTGGCCGTGGATCTCTGCAAATACTTCCATCAGTCATTGGATGAGACTGTTTCTTTAGATGGCGATCAGAAGTTCATGGCAATGTTCTGTGCCCATTTACTGTATATATTCTTTTCCTCAAAGAGCACTTGATAAATTATACTGTTTGTTTGGTGGACTATCCTGTTTACATGAGTGTTTTTTTTCTATCCCTTTATCTATGGAAAGAAGTGATATGGATGAAGAAATATTTAAATAAGTAAGCTTCAAATTATCCATAAAATAACCAGCCAAAAAATCAGTTACAAAACTGACTTACATTTTTAGGCCATTTCTTTCTAAGGATAATTAGGTGGATGAATCCGTAAAATACAAATGCTAAGTTATATTTTATAGTTATAATGAAAATATCCATGATAAAATTTTTATCACATAGAGACAAGCATAGTTGACATGGATATTCTTTTATTAATTGATATATAATAATGCTTTTCACCTACATAGTGTAAATGTATATGCCTATGTGTGTGTGTGTGTGTGTGTGTGTGTGTGTGTGTGTACATAAGCATGTGTGCACACACATGCACAAGTGTGCGTATGTGTATATACAGTATTTATTCAGACAAACTTAACTTAGACACTACTGTTTTACTGTTTTTATCATGTCACAATTTCAGTTGCTGCCCACGTCATGCATTCTCTCAATAGTTTTCAAAGAATCTCACTGAGGTCTTGCTTCACTTCTGTAAGCTGGTCTCCCATAAGTAAGAAAGAGTTCATACTGTGCATTTAAATGTTTATTTACATGTAGCACCATAATCCCTGCTATCATGTACAAATCTCCATATGGAATTAAGTTCATGGACCATTATTGTGGAGATTATTTCTCTTTCTCAGCAAATCTGAGAGTATCTTGAGCATGGAGCATGCATTTCTTTAATAAATACTATCAACAATTTCAAGCTTGGTCTGCAAAATTCTTCCTCAGTTGGTTCCTGCCACTCTGGAGTCAAGAGCTCTGTTTTGCACCCCTCCACCTCCCCGATTACATGGGACAAGCAGACGAAGAATGTTAGCGATGGGAAGAAACCACTTGCCTAGGTGAATGGCACTCTAACTTCAGCCACTCTCCTGCTTCTGGTGGTCAGTTCAGAAGTCTTATTTCCAATGTCCTCACTTCTCAGTGACAGTCACTTGGCTCCATCCCACCGAAGTTATGCAAGCCTATTGGGAAGCCAGTTTTAAGTACTGGGATGGCAGAAGCTTTGGGGTATTTTACTTTCAATTAACTAAGTGAAGACTCAGTTCTCCTATTGTCTTCCTGTTCTTTTGAGGAAGTTGCTACCCGCCCCATGGTCTTGTTCAGTGATTTCCTAGCTACTCAGATTTCTAGCACCATGTCTGCCAATAGCAAGCTCATTTTCTTCACTCTCTTTACCTGTTAATCATACTTGATTTGGAAGTTTCTACATTGGGATAATAGTTTGAAAGAACAACTTCAACACTAGCCAGGTGAAGATGAAGTCAAATTAAATTTCACATAGAATAATTGAGTCAAACAGGGAATTGCCATAGGATGACTAGTAAAGACATTTCTGGAATACAGAATAGGTTCCCTCAGACTGCTATCATCTGCCAGACAACAGCTAAGAAGCACAAAGTGGGAATCTTCACATTGGACTGAAGAAGAATATTTTAGGAAAATTTTGGAATGCTACAATGGCTGCCTTTCACAGGGACAAATACAGTCCTGTTGAGTGTTTTAGCACCTTGTTCACAGCATGGATCTTCAAGAGATGCCCCATCTTACATCATTTCCTCTTGAGTATCTTCTACTTTAGATCAGGAACCCTCAACATGTGAATGTACTCCAGGTGCCTTGCCTTTTCTTACCTCGTCTCAGTGTTCACTGACCTTTACAATTAAGTGGTTTTATTCTGAAGAACAGTACTGTGTAGATGAATTTCTAAACGGTCTTATTAAATAAGAAACACAGAGCCAAATATAGGAGTGAAAGCCTTAGAGATCAGGGAAATAATGAGAACCACCAGCTAACCTTAACTTACCATGCCACTGTAGCTTCCCAAGAGAGCTACTTTCTGTCTACCCAGACTTTTATTGCCTTGCTGTTCTGTCCTCTCATTGGCTCTTAGCCCAGCTACCTCACTTCCTTGTCACTGCCTGTCAGTACAGACCTCCAGGTCTCTATGGTTGGTACTAGGATTAAAGGTATGTGTCACCACTCTTGGCTTTTCCCTAGTGTGTCCTTGAACACACAGAGACCCTGCCTGCCAAGTGATGGGATTAAGGGGGTGTACCACCACTGCCTGACTTTTGTGTTAACGGCTTGCTATTACCTCTGATCTCCAGGCAAACTTTATTTATTAACATACAAATAAAACATCACCATATTTCAACACAAATAAAATATCACCACAGTACTGGGTTTTGCTCCCTAGAATCACATGTTTGTGTCTACTATATTTACACAACACTGGGTATATACCCTGATGACACTTTCATGAAACCATTTTAGTCCTTAGCTATCACTGAATTCAGAGTGATAAATATTACTCTATGGCTGGACACCAATGTTCAACTGGACTCTGACATTAACCCACGTTATAAGTTCTGAAAAAACAAGTCTATGAGAGACATCTCAACTCCCTCCTGCTCAGTCTCTGTGTTGACCTGTCTCTTTCTTTCTGTGAAGCCCAGAGGTATAGGGATAAGAGTGTATAATTCTGTAGCTAACAGTTTGAAAAATGACTGATCTTGTGTAACCTTCTAATTTGGGGAGATGAACAGGGTCAGAGAGATTAAGCAGCATCGTCAAGGTGAAACAGCAATAATGTCAAGTGTCCTGACACTTAGTATGTATTTCCTTGCACAAGGGTCAAGTGAAAAAAATGAAACTCAGTAGTAAAGAGAGAAAACATTCCCCCGGAAGGCAATGCTGAGATGATCTTGTATTTCAAGGTCTGTGTAGGCAGAGGAATGTTTGCAGCTGAAGATTTTATTCAGAGACCTACATTTTACTGCTTCTTTATTTGTTGTCTTGCTATCTTAGAACAAATTTTATTAGAAATTGTTGAGATCCAAAGCAGAAACTTGTGCTAGATTCTGAATACTACTAATGCTTATTTAGGACTTTGGTATTTTGATACTAGTTGGATAAAGATTTAGATCAAGTGAATTAAAAACATGAGTTGTATATACACATATGTGTATATACATGTGTGGTAATATGTGTGGAGGCCAGTGGTTTTTTTTTTTTTTAACAAAATCTCATTCTTTATATTTTACCAGTAAAGACTTGGGAGCCAGATGCTGGGGTGAAAGCCTGCTAGCTCAGAGAGGCAGAGAAAACACCCAGTTGACCTTCCTCCTCAGCTGACATCCCAGAACCTTCCCCTTCTATATCGCTTCAAAAACTTCCTCAAAGTAAAATGTTCCTCCCTTTTACTTTCTATACGTCTCTCTATCCATTCCCCTGATTACCTCTTATTCTCTGTTTTTTTTCTTAATAATCCTGTGTTCACTTCTTGTCAGCTGGTTGCTGGCGTCACCCCTTGACCTATGGTTGACTTTATTTCATCCTGATTACAATATTCAAGCAAAAAACTCTTGGATTAAAGGTGTGAGCTAGGGCTGATCCACACCACAACTAGAAACAGGTTTTTCCAGTAAATGGCACAATCTCAGGGTTCCCAGTATGATCAAATATCCTGCAACAGGCCAAAGGACAAACTCTGGTGTCCTTTTCTCAGTAGCCATCCACCTTGTATTTTGGGACACAATCTCTCACTGAGACCTTAGAAGCTTGTCAATTAAGCTACACTGGTAGGCTAGTGAGTCTATCTGCCTCCCTTCCTCTTTGCAGCCCTGGCACTAAAAGTGCATGGTTTCACACTAGGCTTTTTTTTAACGGGTTCTCAGCATTGAATGCAGGCTCACAAGATTTCATATTAAGCATGTTATTTCCTGAGATATCAATTTGATATTTATTGGGGCTGATGAAGACAAGCTTGTCAGTTCAATGCTCTTTCTCTTTGGGAAAAATCTCGTGAATACTGAAGACTTCCGGAGTCGCCCTTCTCAGCAGTCTGTGCCTTTGCACTGTGACAGTTAATAACGGCAAGCAGCAGAAGGAGGGTGGAAGCCAGCCTCCTGTGCCTGGCTGACTGAGATGGTGGTAGGAGGTAGAAATTGGTGGACCATTTTTTTGATCGTTCTATTCAAAGCTAGTTGTAATTTTCTCAGGTTTCATATGGGCAGGAAAAAACATGTCAGAGAGAGAGAAAGACATACACAATCGAAATATTGAATCAGGAAAATATTGCACATGGGCTAGCTCTGGGGCAACAAATTTGAGATTGCAAGGGAAAATTGATGAGTGGAGGAAGAACGGAGGGCAACTGCCTGACTGTAGTGTGTGCTTTTTTCTTGAGCCGAAGCACAAGGGGAGGTTTAGCAACTGTTTGCTGTGGCAGAAAATCATCTCTGATTATTTGCGGGCAGGGGATTGGAGTCAGGCAGATCCAGCCAATCTCAGAGGAGAATCCTGACCCGAGTCGTGCAAAGCTGTGTTTGCCTGATGAACCTATTATAACTCCATCTACCTCCACTGCGAGGTAAGAGTTTTCTAAATCAAGAAAACAAAAGTAAAAATGAGAACCAACTTCTGGCAAGTTTGAAGGCACTCATGCTCTGTAGGCTTGAAGGATCTGTCTTTTATTAAGGAAAAATAAACTTCTATAGCTATTGCTCTAGGTAACTAATTTAATCCTGTCTCATTTTTGTACCCCAGGACAAGCTGTGAGTCTGTAGCTGTCCGTGCAAAGGTATCAAATTAAAATGACTGTGGAACTTGGTATGAACCTCTGTACATGACCTTCAGTACAATTGACCTCATGACCTATGTCCTCTCTCCTACTACAAGATGTATGACCCCAAGCATATTTCTTTATTTTTCTTTGCTTTCAGAGTCCTTTTCTGAGAACAGGTATTAGTTCATTACTAATACTTGCAGGACTCTAAGAAGACATTAGCTGGCATTAGGTAGGTGTGCATATGAGCCTTTCAGGAAAGGTGGCCATGGTTACAATATTGTTTGTCCCCTGATTTGTCTCCTTTGTCATGGCGTTCTGGTGAGAGTTGCTATTTCTAACTTATTCCAAATTTGGACATTTGCAATCAGTGTTTTCCTTTAGATATCATTTGCTACTTAGTTTGTTTTCACTAGAGGAACTAAGTAAAGCACCAGTCAGAGTATCTTGGATGAGGCACATATTCTTGTCACACAACTGCTCTGATGGCTCTTAAATTCTGTGCAAAGACACATCCTGGAAAGCAATGAGTTAGAGTCTCCTGCAAGCTCACATACTGCTGACATCCCAAGGTGTTCCGAAGCCTACTGTTGACCTCACAGAACGGAAAACTGAGAAGCTTCTAAGGTCCTAAATCCTAGGCTGAAGTCTGTTTCACGCCAAGAAAACACAACTACTGTCTATTAAATTTTAAGATCATCTATGCAGAATCAACTTTTCTTCTTCTAAAGCCATTTCTACCTGAATTTCTGAGCTCAGGAAGGACACTTTTTTTTCCCTTTTTTATTCTAACCCAACATCTTAGCAAATTAGTTGTCTAAACTTCCTCCAAAATGCATCTTGACTCTATCAGTATTGTTTCCCCAGAATTATAGGTCACCTCCCCCCTGGACTTTGCATTCTTGCACTTGCTTGTCTACAGCCTTACCCTCCTCAGAGCTGAAGGGAGATGTGCACAGTGGAAACGACATTGTGGTGCACACAGACAGAAAGGTTTTGAACAACTCCTCATTGCCTTTAATAAGATCTAAGCCCCCTACTGTGCTTGAAATTTTGCTTCAGCATCCGTTCTGCTGATCATCATCTCTAACATCTCCTGCACAGACACTCTTCTCCAGTTGTGCTGCCGCTCAGATGTCTCAATAGCGCAGCTGTTTGCCTTCAGAACCTTGCTTGGGGGTTTCCTCTGTCTGGAAGAGATCTCTCCAAAGGTCACATCTGGAGGGCTGTCTCTAAATTGCCCTGTCTGATTGAGCACTCCATCACAGAGCTTTGCTTTATATCTCTGATTTGTCACATTTTCAGTTGTGTGTAAATACATAGTCTTGAGGAAATTGTTCTCCACTGAAGAAAAGCATGTTGCTAACCAAAATCTCCAGCTTGGAATTATTTTATAGATGCTGCTTATGAAATGATCAAGCTGGGGAAAATCTTTTGCCTACATAAACTTCTGAGGAGATTGAAGTGGAGAAGATACAATAATTATTTTATGAGTCAGGATAAAATAAATGAGGCAGAATATAAAAATTTAAGGAACTGCATATTTGCGTGTAAGAGTGTAAGAGTTATCATTCTAAATGCATTCCAGTAGAAGGACATCAGCTGTGCTGTACGCAAATACATGTGTCTAACACTCACCAATTCATCTGTCTCTCCACTAGCTGCTATCTTTATTTTGCTAATTTTAGAAGTCAAACTTTATGTTAGAGTACAATAATATTTTATAAGATTAAAACACTTAAACTTAATGGATGCAATAAAGGCAACCCTGTGTAATAAAATATGAAAACAATGACGACTTTCCACAACATTATGAAATAGAGTTAAGAAGCACAATCCGTGGCTCAAGAAAACATACATGATCATCAATACCAGGAGTTTGTTATAAGCACTCAGAGCAGTCAGAAAACTCAGGCAGCCAAAGAAACACGTCAACAGACGATTTAAACATAGAATTCACATGACACATTATATGCATTGTTATTAGGTTTCAGAAGTATTTTTAAGCTTACTAACAAGCATAGACATACAAGAAAGAGTCCTTAACTCCAGTCCTCCTAACTAGAGTTGGCAAAGTGGATACGAAGTTGAAGAAACGAGCCCATGGACTTCTGGTGAATCTGTAAATTGGCTTTGCCACTTTAAGAATAATAGGATCATAGCTGTTAAAATTAGAAATTCACATAAGTCTTGGTTCAGAGCTTCAATTATACTAAACACTTGCATTTTTGTCCAAAGACCTGTCCTCAGGAATCCTGTAAGGAAACTCTGGAAAGTAAATAAAATGTTCATCAAAGGCTAGCAGACGAATGTACTCTGTCTATAGAAGGAATAATAAACAGCAACCATAGGTAGCACTTTTGAATATGCACATTACAATTACCTGTTAATGAGGGCAAATGTATAAGCCTCAAACTTGGACCAGAAAATACACTCAAAGAAATATTTGCAGCCGGGCAGTGGTGGCACACGCCTTTAATCCCAGCACTCGGGAGGCAGAGGCAGGCGGATCTCTGTGAGTTTGAGGCCAGCCTGGGCTACCAAGTGAGTTCCAGGAAAGGCGCAAAACTACACAGAGAAACCCTGTCTCGAAAAAAAAAAAAAAAAGAAATATTTGCTGAATACTTCACTTACTGAGCCTCTTAAACCCATGACAGTTATAGAAGCATCATGAGTATTCCTTGTAAAATATTTAACAGTCTGAGAAGTATAAATAAGTGAAATCGAATTTAATCATCCAGCACAATTGCTCTTAATCTACATCAATTTACACTTTGCATATGTATATATATTTTAATTTTAAGCTTATTTATATACAATGGTTCCCTGTTGTTTTTAGCTTCATTTTCTAGGGTTCCAGCAATGCAATGATACTCTACAACCTGAAGATATTTTAAAAATTCTAAATAATAAAATTTATGTTTTAAATTGAATGCTTACCTCACCAGGATAAAATTTTCTGCTATCACACTTGGTCCCACATAAGGGATCAGGGTAGCTACACTGTATACACTACCCTCCCATCTGTCAATTAGAAGTTGTCTCAGTCTTCAGCTTGACCTCTCTCTCTCTCTCTCTCTCTCTCTCTCTCTCTCTCTCTCTCTCTCCCTCTCTCTCTCTCTCTCTCTCTCTCTTTCTCTCTCTCTCTCTCCCCACTCTGTGCATGTATGTGTTTAAACAACCCTTGCTATTCTTAACTGTTGGCCTAATGGACAAGAGTAATAATGCTGGGAATTCAGATATGACACAGAGAATCTATAAGTGCTTCTTTTTAGTGGAAAGTGAACATTCTTGATTTAAGTAAATAAAGAAAAAAGTCATATGTTAAAGTAGCTAAGATGAGCAATGAGAATGAATAGAAAGTCACACAGTGCACATAGAATTCAGTATATCCTAGTAAGGATCTTGAAACCTATCTCATGTAGATAAGGGGAGAACAGCTACAATCACACATGAACACACACACACACACACACACACACTTTAAGAAATACATGTGCTCAATTAAATTTGAATTTCAGATGCTAAATTAAATCTATAAAAATGCAAATATGAAACTTAGGTTAATGGTTCAATCAATAAAATTTTGCCTTCCAAGCATAAAATCGTAGTTGGATCCCCAGCACCCAAGTCAAACAAACCAACTAACCAGGTAACCAACCAATGAACAATTCTAAGCACAGTGGCATGTACCTGTAGCCATAGCTCTAGGGAAGCAGAGATGCCAGACCATCCATGTTAGTGGGCTCCAGCTTCAGTTAGAGACTCTGTCTGCAACAATAATGTGAATAAGGTGGCAAATGAATGAGAAGATACCTCTGGATCCCACACACATATATGTACAATGACCTACATACACTTATGTACACATAAAATTCAAATATGCTGCAAAACTATCTGAAGCCTGCCTCTACTAACAATTCTTTAGTGAAATCTCACAGACCTCAGTGGACATTCGATAGTTGGTCTGTCAACCTTACTCAAAGCCAAACCAGTGTTAAGTGACCTTGGATGACTTGCCTGTATCAGAGCCCTCATCCATGCTCACGAACTGGCTTAGTGGTCTAGACTGAAGGGCATCGGGCCTTAGACAGCTCTAATTGAGGAGTAACACTGACCCCTTGATATTAAACCCTGTTGTCCTTAAGCAGTGTCCTTGTAGGAGCATAGAGCCCGTCATCCAGGAAGACTCAACAAAAAACCTTCATGCCATCCTCCATGCTTACTATTTTTCTCTTTCATCTGCTTGACCTTGTAAACATGCAAGACAAGATTTCTTTTTTCTCTTTTAACAAACTCTAAAGAACCTTCCTTGAACTCTCTTAAAGGTGTCAAGTTTTGGGATCATCTCACAGCATGATCTACATCTATGTTATTTCTTTTTCCCAAAATAGGACTATTACTGGTGAAGTCAGAAAAAAAAATGGTGGAATTTCGTGAAGTCATGTCTGAGTCTCTAACCACTTAGCACTGTAGTTTCATCAGTGAGAGATAATTTTCCTGAAAATAAGAGAAGAAAAGTTATAATGTTCTTTAAAGGAAGGACTTGGGTCAAGAGAGAGGATGACCGGACATGGCATTACATCATACCACACATTATGACTTGACACCAGATCAGGCCCAACTTACTAACAAATTTCTTCTCTAGTTACTCAGGCAACTATCACCTAGATATCTGCTGGCATTTCCATTCTCCAACTCACAGTCCAGGGTTACAAATGGTCCCTTCCTTTAGAAAATTTGGTGAGCAATAAAGAAAAATGCAGAGCACTGTGACAGAGTGTGATCATGTGGTAATTTTTCTTACCCTATCATTAAGCTTTGGCTATAGAGATTTGCACATTACATAGATAATAAATATAGCTCAGTGGTACAGTTGCACTATCCAGAAAAAATATCTTCAATAAATATACTGCCACATTTCATTCATGAGACTATTTGGTGGAAATGCAAATATTCATTGCTACAGGGACATATAATATCTTAGGAGCGGAGAATCCCTCAACTTTCGTTCTGTTCCAGTATTGTATCACTCTATGATCTGTCTCTAATATAAATTTTTCCCCAGGAAAATACTTTAGTACCTTAAACTGCCCAAAACCCATTTGATGTCTAGACATTCTTTTTCAATCATCAAGTAACGAGTCTCTGGGGGAAAGGCTTCCCCTGCTGATGTGTGCTCTAGGTGGCTCTTCACCAGCGCTACACCAGCAATGCTCTTGATCTCACCTGCACTTTAAAAGATTTCGCAAAGTCACATTTAATTAACTCTGCCTTTGTATATCAAAAGGCTTTGTTATGACTGCTTATGCTCCATGCAGGTAATTTTTAAAAAAGATCTTTCAAATCTACTAAATTCATTGTAGAAACAACAAAGCCTATTATCTAAAATATGCATATTCCCTCTACCCCTGAAGAGCCCCCTTTGCCTTGTTTCTTTGGGCATTTCTCACCACAACCTTGTAGTTCATGCTCTTTGAAACCAGCTTCCCCTGTTCAAAAATCAAATATTTTTACATTGTGAATTTTCATCATAGGGAAGCATATTTTAAGACTACCAATATCCAATTTTAAGGGACCAGATTGTATCATTTGTTTAATATCTTTCACAGAGTTCCCATAAAAATGTTGTATTTATGTATCTGCAGATACCATCAGGGTTTTAACAAAACCTCAGTAGTTTTTGACTCTGAAAAAGTATCTGAGCAAACGTGAAACTTGGTATAATGAAATGACAAAGACATTTTGGAATCTTCTCATGATGATTTCTTCTCTATTCAATCGTATGAATAAAAGTGGGTTTTCTGTATCTTGCTATTGTCATATTAAGCAGAGCTTCACTACTGCCATTCATGTGACTACCTTAGTTAGCTACCTAAAACCTACACCAGGTGATGTTTCTTCCCTCCCTCACTTCAGGTTGTAGAATCAAACTGAAAGGAAAAGAAAAAAGAAAGGAAAAAAAAAGAAAGAATGACATTCAAGACTGCTGTGACCTACTCCCAAAGTTTGGGGCCTTAGTTCTGTACTTATAATTTCTGTTTTCTGAATGATATCCACATTCATATCTGCGAGCTTTCCCCCATGAGAGTTCTAAACCTCCAAATGCAACTGCTCCTGAGCATGGAACTTTCTAGAGTCTGTGGTCAGAATAAAGTCCTCATTCTGCTTCTGCTGCAGGATGCTTGGGCTCTTTTGACACAGACTGTTTAAAACTTGTATTTTACTACTTACAGATTTGTGATTTCCTCATTGCAAAGTGAGTGTTCTGAGGAAAATTCATTTCAATAGCAGCTTTGTATTCTCTGCCCCGGCTGGAACAATGATTTCCAGAGAACAAGTCTTCAATTCACGTTTGTTGAGTATAATTTAAAAAATGAGATGTTACTCAAAGTCGATTTTAAGAGTCAATCAAGTTATTGATAATGATATTTTCTATTTTTCTTTTTTATGTGGAAGAGGTTTAAACACCGAATTAAAGAGTTATCAGTTGAGCTGTGTGACTATTTTAGCACCTGATAGAAACTGGGATGACATTTAATGAGTGTTCTGACCACCAGAATAGAATTAATGTTGTATAATTATATCTACTTCACAGCTTGTTGTGGCCCAGAGATATGAGAAGGTGTAATTGTCCTTTAAGAAACCAAAGGGCTGGCTGCTGAATATTATCTTCAAAATTCAAATCTCAGGGTGACTGATGCATTCACAGTATTCTAGTCTCATCCTACCATAGAAGTCAGTAGTCCCATCACAGCCCATCAAAAAGAGAGTAGACCATGAGTGAGACTTAGGATAAGCATTTCCTTTCTTTGGTGTGAACTCATCTCTGATTAGAAAAGGAACAGGATGCTGCATGGCATGGAATTTTGGGACCACTAAGCCTCCACTGGCACTAGTGATGGTAAACAGATTCAGTGGTAACTATGTAGTGGTTAAGATACAGAACATCCATCACCCAGGCTTATACCTAATGATGTATCAGAGAATGGTTTCCTGGACTTGAGTGAAATTGCTTCCCTTCTATATGAGTCAACACCTTTTGTAATTAGAATTGAGATAGTATGTGTTGATTGTAAGCTTTATATTAACTCATGTGTTTGGTTTTGCCAAGTAGAATGCCTGGCACGGAAGAAATTCCTGGTGACTCCAAATAACACAGAATTTTTCTTTTTCCAATTTAACTTGTTTTGATTGATTCCTTTTTTATTGATTTCATATCATTCATCTTTTTTAAAAACTTTCTTTTTATTTATTCTTTGTGTCTTTCACAACATGCATCTTGAAATGAATGCATTTCCCATCACAGCACTTCATAGCCACCCTCTGCCCTTGCAGCTCCACCCCCCCAGCTCCCCCCAATAAAATTGAAGAGAAAAAAGAAAAGGAAAAAAAAATAGGAAAAAATCTTGTGATAGAAGTTTGGGTGAGTCACGTCGAGTCATGCAGTAAACCCTTTTGTCCATATATCTTTACTTGCAAGTATTCATTGCAACGAGTCCTTGGGCCGGTTTGAGGTCTCTGAGTTTTGCTACACCATAGATACTGGGCTCTCACTGGATATCACTGGGCTCCTCTTGGGAATATCCTGTTGTTGTCCTGTTGTCCATGGAGATCCTACAACTGTGGGTCTGCAGGGCCTGCCCCTTCATGTGATCCAGCCAGATCAAAGACCAGGTGGATGACGTGATGGGTCAACCCATAGCCCTGATTCTCGGTCTGAGTGGTAGCTGGGCTTGTCATCCCGCCTGCTCTCCCTCATCCTCAAAACCAGTGCGATCTCTCCAACACTGCCCCAGGTGGCTAGCTCACCCTATGTAGCAAGCAGCAAGGGACAGGGCTGGTTCTCCCGATCTCCCGTCCTCATGCAGGCTTGTCCATACCTATCCCTCCAGGGCCAGCTCTACTGTGTAGCTCAGGTGAGGTATAGAGACCACTCTGCTGAGTGCTGCAGGTGGTGAGAGGCAGGGCCAGCTTTCTCTCTCGTGACTTCAGGGACAGCTCTCCCACCTGCCACAGGCCATGAGGGGTGTTGGGGGCGGGACTTCTCTCTCTTGCCCATGCCACCAGATTCCAGATGAGGGGCAGGGGTGGCTCACCCATGCCCTGTCAGCAGGGTCAACTCTATTATGTTGTCCAGGCAAGGTGCAGGGCCTGCTCTCCTGAGTGCTGCAGCTGGTGAGGGGCAGAGGGAGCCCTTGCACTCTCATGACCCATAAGCCTGCTCTCCTGCCTGCTGCAGGAGGCGAGAGTCAAGGGGTAAGTGGGGAGCATCTCTCCTCTGCCCACACTGCTGCTCAACTTATGAGTAGTGGGGATAGCTCTCCTATGCATATGCCTTCTGGGCTGGCACACCTGCAGCATGACCAGCAGGGTTACCTCAACTGTGTTGCCCAGGTGAGGGGCAAGGCCTATTCTCCCTAGTGCTGCAGTTGGTGAGGGGCTGGGTCAGCTCTCCCAAATGACATTGGTAGTGAGGGGGAGGGTGGAAGGTATCTTTCCCTCACCCATGCCACCACACAGGAGACAAGGTAGGTGGAACCAGCTCTCCCACTCTCCCACCCTCAATTGCCAACCAACAGTCAGCTCTGTCATGCTGCCCAGACAAGGTGCAGGGACCTGCTCTCTCCAGTGCTGCAGCCAGTGAGGGGCAGGACCAGTTCTCCCTAGTGTTGCGGTCAGTGAGGGGCAGGTCCATCTCTGTGCAGCCCTGTCCTCTCAGCCTTAGCTGGTAACAGGAGCCACAGACATCAACACAGACCACGGCAGGGTCATGGGTGCAGCCATGGCTCTTGGCAGCAGCACAGGCTTGGATAACACTGTGGCCCCAGGTGGCAAGCAGGCCACTGATCTCAGCCCACTCCTCACTACCTTTATCTCTTCAGATCTATCTCTCTCCATACCCCACCATATATTTGCTCACCATAACAGAGCCTGTCCTCCGGGCACCTTGTGGTGGACTCATGTTTTCTGCACAGGGCTCCAGGCAAAGCCAGATTGGTATGTGGATCTTTGTCTCCCATTTAGTCTTACAGGCACTGGGCAGGTTATTGTCTCCTCTTCAGGGCCTGGGGCTGAGATCCCCAGACTGGCATATGGATCTTTGTTTCTGTGGTGGTTTGAATGCATTTGGCCCCCATAAGCTCTTAGGGAATGACACTATTAGGAAGTGTGGTCTTGTTGAAGGAGGCTGGATGACACTTGCCTTTAATCCAGGCCTTGAGGCTAGAAGGTACACCTTTAATCTGGGTCACACCTGCTGTTGGAAGTCTGTCATTGAGGGGGTGAGCTTTGAGGTCTTTTTGTCAAGCTTTACTCAGTGTGATAGTCAGTGTACTTCCTGTTGCCTATGAGTCAAGATATACGACTCTCAGCTCCCACATCATGTCCGCCTGCATGCCACCATGCTATCCACCATGATGGACTGAACCTCTGAAGAATAAGCAAGCCTCCTCAATTAAATGTGTTCTTTGTAAGAGTTGCAGTGGTTATGGTCTGTCCTCAAAGCAATAGAAATCAAACTAAGACAGTCTCCCACTCAGTCTTACAAGCCAACACAAAATTCTTAATGCAAAAATGTTACCAATACTTTGCCCTTAAGAGACTGCAGATGAACAACAAAATGAACTTTAGGTTATTTATATCTTTAATACTTTTATTGACATGAACTAGTATTGACTATATCCTTTTGATTAAAGTATTAAGTAAGCCACTATCATGAAAGAAATCCACATGCCCAAGTTACATATCAAAACCCACAAACAACAAGAAAGGGCAAGATGATATGATGCCACCCTACCCCACTAGGCCAATAGAGATGTTCTTCAATGACAATAACCAACGTGAGCACCAGGACACCTAATTAAAAGAACAATAATAAACTTTACCAAAAAATTCAGGGAGCATAAAGAAAACACAAATAAAATCTCCAGAAACGCAAAGAGGACAGCAATAAAGCCCAAAGTGATGTTCAAAAAAACACAAATATCTGACTGACTGAAATGAAGAAGCCAATTGGAGACTTGAAAACTGAATCCAGTAAAGAGATTGGAATGGTGCAGAAAACTCATGCTTAAATGGAGATGAACTTGAAAACCTCCATAACCCAATTAGAAAATTCAGGGGAGAAGCCTTACAAGTTGAATGGATAAAGTAGAAGACGGAATATCAGGACTTGAAGATAAAGTAGAGGAATCAAACCACTTAATGAATGTGAAAACAACAACCACCACCTCCCCTGCCCCCACTCACCAAAAACAAAACAAAACAGAAAGCAAGAAAGGAACATGAAGAACCATGAAATACCAGGAAAAGATCAAATCTTCAAATCATAGGTGCAGAAGAAAAATAGCAGGTCATTGTGGTTGTGTTTTTAAGATGATATTGTATTTCATTGGTTAGCATGAACTATGGTATATCTGATATGCAAACAATTTATATCATTGCATTAGTTATCTTTTAATTTATACTATTTTAAACTTTGATAGTGCTTTTGACATGAAAACATTGTAATTCTGAAGTATAATGAATGGTTTTCCTTCGGTTGCTTGTGCTTTAGAGGTCATGAATAAAACAATGACAAGTATTACCTAATCCAGTGGTTCTCAATCTTCCTAATGCTGCAACCCTTTAATACATACAGTTCCTCATGTTGTGGTGACTCCCGACCATAAAACTACTTCATTGCTACTTCATAACTGTAATTTTGCTACTGTTATGAATCATAATGTAAATATTTGACATGCAGGACATCTGATATGCAACCCCCAAAGGGGTCATGATTCACAGGTTGAGAACTACTGATCTAACATAAGGTTAAGAAGAATACTCCTGTGTGTGTCTAGTTCTAAGAGTTTCACACTGTTAATTGGATCTTCAAATTATTTTGGGTTAATTTTTGCATATAGTGTAGGTCAAGGGACCAATGTGTGTATATGTAGTATAAAAAACGTTTTGTTGAAAAAGTCTATTATTTTTATTTTATTTTTTCCCCTTTTTGAAATGGAAATGATGTCAGTCCCTCACATGAATTGTTGTTTCCCATAATATTTTTATTTATTATTTGGGAATTTTGTACAATGTACCCCAATCATACTTGCTTACCATTCCTCCCAAGCCTACCCTCCCACACTTGCTCCCCCCTAAAATAAGACAGAAAACCCCCCACCAAATCCAATTTGTGTTGCCCATATAACATAAAATGCATTTTTGTGGATTCTAGAATCACACATATTCTTACTATACATATTTTGAAAATTATGTTGAAAAACCTGGTCCTAGTGTAGAAATGGTTGTATGTTTCTATGAAACAAAAGGAAGAGAAAGAAATATCCAGCATTGCAAAAAGTGTAGTTTTTAGGGGGGACTAACAAATATGCAAGCAGTACAAGAGGTGTGATATGGATCAGTTGGAGCAGACATGTGTATATATAATATAATATAATATAATATAATATAATATAATATAATATAATACAATATAATATAATAATTGGGACACAAGTGACTGCATCAATCAAGCTGGCTTATCTCAAGGCAGCACCAAGGACACTGGTCACATTTTTAGGTGCGGAAGACATGGATCTGCATTTTAAGCTCAACATCACATTTTATTTATATTGTTATATTATTTTCTTTAATTGAAAATATTTCAATTGGATACCAGGAATGCTGGTATATATGCCAGGCCAAATGTATATAATTATGCTATTTGGGTTTAGCTATGCTTTTGGGCTCTAGACTGAATCTATTTTCCATGTTACCAAGGGTGACTTGTTATTTTTAATTGAACAGATTTCTGACAATAGTATAGTTAGATGTCCATTGTCAAATTGAAGAAGTTCCATCCAATTTTTCATTTCTATTGTTTCGAATACAAGTTTATTAATGTTTTTTCTATATTAGTCAAAATAATCGTATGGTTTATTTCCTGTGCCTTATCAATGTTCTCTGTTATATTCATTTTGTGCAGGGGTACTTTTGTGTAAAGTGTCTGTGGTCATGGTGGAGATCCTTCTCACAGAGGGTCAGGTCCACTTTGTTGATATTTGCTGAGGATATCTTGTACCTATAATTATATTATATATTGACAAGTAGTTTTTTTCTTATGTTATCTTTATTATAATGCTGACATTGAATATGTTATAAAATACTCTGAGACCTTGTCTAGTTTTGGAAACAACTTGAAGTTCGAACTGGACAGCAGCAGACATTACTGAGTTTCTTCTTAGAAACTTCTGTGAAGCATTCAAGCTACCTCCCACTGAGACTTCAGAAGTAATCACCAACTGGAAATCTTTGATTTGGCATCGAGTACTTCACACAAAATCTTAAAGAAAACAGGTTGTATATTTGTTCTGCTTCATTTTAATGGCACAAAATACGTGTTTACATTAATGAATTTCTAGCAATTAATTTGTATTCTAGTAACTGTTTTCCCAGAAAGCCACACAACTGCATTGTATGAATATGGTATTTAAGTCCATTTTTGATATTAAAAAATCCACCAAATCTTTAGACTCAGAGCTGTACTTATCTTTAGGTTATATTTAAGTAATATATTGCTTGTTGAAAATAGGTTTGGGGGGAGCTAAACACAAATCAGGAGACCTTTGTTAAAAATTCCTAGATTAGTTGATTAATATTAATAAAAATAGATTTGAATGATGCAAATTTAACAATTTAATTTTTAAAATATGGTGAATAAATTAATACATGTGTCAAGTGACAAAAACCAAAGAAAGGGCTAGGAGGTGGTTCAGGACGTTAGAGTGATTGGTCTGTAAGCATGAGGAGCTGAGCGTGAGTCTCCAGCACCCATGTGAGAAGCCTGATTGCTCATGTGTGCCTGTAAGCACAGAATTGGCAGAGGGAGATATGTGCTCTTAAGAGCTCACGGGCCAGCTAGCCTATACCAAACAGTGAGCTTCCATTGAGAGAGAATTTGTCTTAAAGCAATAAACAGAGAGTAATACAAGAGGATAGAAGATGCCCTGCTCAGAGCTCTCTATGCCCGTGAACACAGGAACATACGTGAACACACAGTCTCACACACACACACACACACACACACACACACACACACACACATTTTTGCTCCTAATAGTGGACAGGAAGAGGGTCATTTAGTATTGGAATCTGTGTTCTCCTTTGACTGACAATTCCATTAAAATTTTATATATATATGTATATATATATATATATACACAAAATTTTAAACCTTCCTGTCAGACTCTAGAGATCCAACTTCTAGACTCTCTTTCTGTGTCTTTGCTGGAGCTGAGGCAACACCTCTGCCATTTTGTTTTACTTGTACACCTGGCTTGAGCTTTGCATTATATGGAAGTGTGGAGGGCAGAATTGCAAGTGTCCTCCAAGATCCTATTCATTGGTTCTTCAATCAAACACACTCTCTCTTTACTCCAGTGAAGGATTTTACAGAAAGCATTAAGGGTATTAATCACCTGACCCTAAAGGATGGAAATCATTTTGCTTGATCTGAACAGGTTCATTGTAATCACCCATGTCCTTAAAACCAGAAGAGGATGACAGAAGAGCCACTCGAGTGTATGAGGTGGAAAAGGAGGGCAACGAGACATGTAGAGAAGGGGGTGTGAGCAATACAACTGTGAAAAGGCAATTGGTGGAGATTAGAATGGGTTGTCTTAACAGCTTTGAGATAAAATTGGTTTGATATTTGGAGTCAAGCCTCCCGTGAGGTGTAACAGAAAACTCCGGTGATTGCCTGGACTCACCTTGAGTGAAAGGCTTTCGGCAGGCAGTTTTGAATGGTGTCTTGGCATGAGTAACAGAAGACAGAGGTTGTTACTGAAAGGGGATGATGAAGTAACATTTTGAAAATGTCATTCAAAGCATCCAGTGAAATCCAGATACTTTCTTTGCCAGCATCGTTTCTCCCACAGCATGGAAACAGTCAAAGCCCGATTAACATTCGAATCAAACTACGCTATCAATGCCTCTGCATAGCATTTTGTGTAAACTCAAGGAAAAATGAAAAATATAAGGCCTTTAGAATGAAATCTTTGTGGAGTTTTAGAAATCTTCACATTATGGAGGTTGGAAGCAGCCCTCATCTTTCATTTGATACCGTTCTAACAATGGAGATTGTTTCATTATAGTTTGCACTTGGTATTTGAGGTGCAGGACACCAAATAATAAAACTAATTACGTCAAAGCTTCACCAGATCTTAGATCAATAGGGCAATGATGAAGAAAGAACTGAATTAAAGGACGCTGTGTGGGAGACATTCAGAGGTCTTGTGCTGCACTGCAAGCTGGTGTGGCTGGTCTCCTTTTGTTGGTGAGATCCCTTAACATTTGTGTAACAGTTTATTTGGTAACTTTCTGAAGAATTTGCCTGATCTTTCTTCTTTTCATACTATGAGTTTTTCTAAAAACTTACTGTCTCCCCAAAGAATGTTACTAGCAATAGATTGCTGAATAGACCTGGCACAATTATAGGAATGATTTTATAACTAAAAGACATATAGAATTAAGGTTTTGTGTGTGTGTGTGTGTGTGTGTGTGTGTGTGTGTGTGTGT
>CABHPR010133126.1:45807-71140 GCA_902168415.1 Peromyscus melanophrys | reverse complement strand
CACACACACACACACACACACACACACACACACACACACACACACACGTTAGGATTTCCCTAGCCATAAGTCTTTTTGGAGCTCAGTGCAAAGCCAGTGTGTGTTCCAGCCCACCCTTACCTTAATAGAGAGATGTCGCTGGCAGCTTAGAGTCAGCCATGATGGGCTTTTGTACATTTGCACAAGTCAACCAGAGACACTGCCCTTCAGGGCTGATTTCATTTGCCCTGTTGCTGAACACTTGCTGGATGCAGCCATGAATGGATTTGAAGTCACTAGAGGCGAGGACCAAGGAACAAGTCTGCTGCTTTCTGGCCATTGGTCACAAACAGGCTGCTTGTCTTCATTTCTGGACTTGTGGAATGGAGGTGACTCCAAAAGTGCCTTCTGCATAGGGTTGCCATTGCGCCAGGGACCCTGAGGTGCTGTTGCTACATTCTAGTCGATAAAGACAGAAGATAAAGGATGGGGCCTTGTCATGCCAAGGAGCATTACGTGCTGTGACAATAGTAGAGTCAGGCAGGGGCAAGAGGAACTCTGATGAGGAAGATACCACATTAAAGCAAAGGCCTGATGATATGAAGAAGCAATGTTCACCATGGTGCAGGCGACACTCTTCCAGATGGAGAAAACAGCATGTGAACAAAGGCCCTGAGGTCATCCCTGAGCAAGGAGAACTGCCCAGGTGTGTCCAAGAAATGTACAGAGACTAATATGGCTGGACTCTGGTCTGCAAGGAGGACACGTGGAGTGAGCTTAGGAGAAGCACAGGACAAGGTCTTAAGAGCAAGCCTGATGAGGACACTGAGTCTTATTGTGAGCATTAAAGGTCACCTTTGGAAAGTCTGTTCCAGGCACTGCTTTAACTTGTTATTTAGCAAGGTTATATCGTGTACTATTAAAAAAAAAAATCACTGGGTTTATTTGGTACTGACTGGCCTTGGAAGTCCCATAGCCCCTAGCACACAGTACTTCCAAAGTCTCCAAATGCTTTTTCCTCTCTGCTTCTGAGTACATCCGAGGAACCAACTGTGATGACAACACTTGCTTATACTCTCTTATGAAAGCGATGTCCCTGACAGTAACAGTAGGCCACACACAGCATTTCCTGCAGTCCTGGCAGGGATTCCTCTGCAGCCATCACATGTGTCAATGTAGTCAATCCTCGAATGTTATCCCAGAATGGAGGCATTCCATAAGTCGTCCATGAGGAAACACAGGCATAGAGAGGTTGGATGCCTTGCCCAGGGCCATACACCTTAGGAAATGGCAGCCTTCTAGTTTCTGAGAGCAAGGCTCTTGAACACCACCGTAGATACCCTTGTGTGATCCAGTGTGGGTGGATAGGGTTTAAAATGGCAGATTCTCAGGTCACACTCGTGGTTGAAGCAGATAAGCAAACACTCTATTTTCCTAAGCAAAAGGCACCATCTAGAGTGGTACTGACTGTAGAAGCACTCTGGGAAGGCAGCTTGGGATGTGTGCATCCCTGGTTCATGTGGGAAAGAAGATGATTGCATCAGCGTATTGAGCAGTCGCTGTGCAGCCAGGAGAAGTTTCGAGTATGAGAGCCTCACTGAGACCGTTACCTACAATCACATTTCTGTTTGCAAACTATGGCTTGTAAAAATCTGTCAACTTGAAAAATCTCGAACCTATAAGGTTCATCCTTGGCCTTTCTATGCTGGCCTCAACACATTACATACACAGATGGTGACTTGTGGCTGTCCCAAGGGTTGCTGGCCTAAGTATGTGGCCTTCTATCATACTGAACATACACTGAACATTCTTTAACAACTAACTGTTCTTTGTTGAACTCTTTGGACTCAAGAGCATCGTGTGAATTTGCTTGACTGGAGACTTCCCAGCAAGTTCATCTGGTCCATAGTATCAACAAACTTCAATAGATGAAATCTTTGTCTCCACTTCTTTTCTGACTTCAAGCTTTTCTGTCTTCTGTAGTCCTAGAGCACATTGGACTATTGGCCATCAGACCCTATATACGCACACAGAGGTTGGGAATTGAGGCGAGAACCTTAGATATGACCCCCAGGCTCAGGCAACAGAGCAAGAGGGTGTTTTGTGCCATGGACTCTTAGGTCCCTTGTGTCTCTGGACTTTGACTCAGATCATCAATGTTTTTTGGTGAGCAGTCACAGCTCCATACTGACTTTGGGAATGTAAATCATTCAAGGTCTTGAGGCTACTGGTCCACCTGGACCTCTGACCTCAGCAGCATAAGTCATTTCAGAGGCTTCTACCATATACTTTTCCTGGAGCAGAGATCCTGGTAGATTAATGACCTCTACTCCAAGGAGTTGGTGAATTAGCCTGGTGATTGGCTTATAGTCAGTCACTTGAACTTCTCTAATTCTTTCCATTCAACTCTCAGCTTCATCTTGCCACTATCCAGCAGCTATTTCCCACACAAGCTGGTCAAGGCAGAGCCTACTCCCTTGTGACATCCATCCACCTCATACTAGTTAGAGGCGTACCTGCTCCTATTCCAGAAGCCTCATGTCTTGTGTGAGAATGGGGAGGTAAGAGCCTGGAGAGGTATCCTCTGTCCCTTTATCATCTCCTCTCAATGATGGCAGTTCTGTGTGACCTTGTGCTGTGTGGCCTTGGGTTTTTGCATCTCTTCATACCAAGCCTCCATCTGATAAGGATGAGGCAGGTCATGCCCTTCATCCTCAGACCCTACAGTTGGAGCTCACACTGCCTGCTGAGTGGTGTGAGTCTGTATCCAGGCCTTATGCAGTTTGAGCTAAGGGTCCTTCACTCCTTTCCCCATTGATGTCTGATGCCTGTATCTTAGTTAAGGTTTCTATTGCTGTGAAGAGATGCAATGACCACAGCAACTCTTATAAAAGAAAGCATTTAACTGGAGGTTGTTTACAGTTCAGAGGTTTAGTCCATTATCATCATGGTGGGAAGCATGGCAGTTTGCAGCCAGACACGGTGATGGAAACGAAGCTGAGAAATCTACATCTTTACCCACAGGCAACAGGAAGCAACTGTATGCCACACTGGGTGGGTGTAGCTTGAGCATGCAAGACCTTAAAGCCTGCCCCCCCCACAGTGACACACTTCCTCCAACGAGGCCACACCTACTCCAACAAGACCACACCTCCTAATAGTGCCACTCCCTTTGGGGGCCATTTTCTTCTAAACCACCACAGCCTGCTTTTATGGAAAGGGACTGCTGTCCACCTGTTTAGATCACCTAGATATGAAGCTTGTACTTTCAACAATGTGCACTACCTTGATTTGAAATGCTGTACTGCTCATGTACTCTTCTGAGGGACCAGATCTCAGGCAGGATGGATGGCTCTGACTCCCGCATACGTACCTGGTACTGTGAAACAGTTTTCTGCAATTTTGTTTGTTGAGTTAGTTGGTTTTGCTACAGGGTAGTCCATGCTGGCCTCCAATTCACGACCCTCCTGCTTCCACCTCCCAATGCTGGGATTATAGGTGTATTACCACTCCCAGCAGTGTCCTGCCTTTTAAAAGCTGTCTATTCATCGGTGATGTGAGTGTGACCATTGGCCCCACCTCACAGGACAGAGGTGAGAACTGAATGGGATGGTGAAAGTTAGTTGTCAGTGAGCTGAGTTCTGCTCTCAAAAGGACCAAGTCTCAGCTGCCACACTGAGCTACCTCCCAAAGCCACTCTAGGTCATTTACCATCTTTGTTGTGGAAAAATATTTCTTTTGTTGGTTTTCCTCCTTTATTTTTATTTAACATCACACCAGAAAACTCTAGATCCTCTTTTCAGAAATATCAATATCAATATATATGCTTAGAAGCAACCCATGCACCTCAGCAATGCCAAGTTCATCTCCAAGGTATGTTGGTGGCCACATGATCGATGGACCGAAGGCATTCTTTTCCCTCCTGAGTATAGATGTTCAGAGACTCCCAAGGCTCTGGGTGAGGGAGAGCAGAATGTGCTAAACACTCAGCTTCAGCATCCTCACCGGCCATGGTTGTGTGTGCGGGGGCTTCGGGGAGACTGTTTTTACCAGTTCCTTCTCTGTTGAATAAAAAATGAGCACTTATCTTGAAGGGAGAAGAGGAAGTCTGCCCTGACAATTCTCATAGTCTCTTGGGGGAATGGATTCCTGATACTGCAACTCTGTAGACCTGCAGCCCGGGCTGGAGCTCTAAGGTGACGTGAGCGCGAAGCTCCCATGTCCTGGGTATTGATCTGTTGCTGTGGTAATGGTATTACCTCACTGAACTCTTCACATTGGCAAACCGGGAGCTGCTGCAATTGCATTTCCCTCTTATTCCTGCAAACTTAATTCAACATGCACACCCAGCTGCAATCTCTACAAGAAAGTATTGTTTTGCAGGAGTCTGCATAAGAGATCATTAAACCCCTGCTCACCCAGGAAGGGTAACTTTCAGTTGACTCCATGGAAACCCATGCACAAGATGAAATCCTCAGAAAGTGCCCATTAGGAGCGTGAAGTATGTGTTATGAAGAAATGCATAACTCCCGGATCTCTTGAGGTCGATTTTCCTGGTGTCAGCAGACTCAAACCATTCCTTCCCCCACGGGTGTACTTTCCATAACCATCACCCTAAACTGGGCCAGAGAAAGGCTTAAATTAGAGCTGAGAGAGGCAGCCTGAGCTGGTACGTGTGGCCTCAGCACCTCACCACTGGTGGAGCAGGAGAAGGAGGCTAGGCAGGCCATCCGAGGCTCTAAATTTCTCATTCCCTCTTATACCTAGACTGCAAAGACTTCCCACTGCACACAAGCTGCAGCCTGTGTGATCCCAGGAAGTCATGCCGGGTGTGAGATTTAACCTGGCTCCATAGCCATCAGTGACAAGTTGGGTTTAAGTCTAGGATTAGTGGGTTTCCCCAAGGATTGGGGGGTCACTGTGTCCCTGACACCCACTAAAATGAGTAAAGAAAAAAATAAGTGACACCAAGGAAGTGGAGTTGTTGAGACTCATGCTTCTTAGGTGGGAGGGCAAATGGTATGCTCTGCAAGGCTGACAGTTTCTTAAGAGTGAAACATACATTTGCCATATGACCCAGCTGTCCCACTTTGGGGTGTTTACTCTAGAGAAACAGAAACACCCACAAAAGCCCGTTAATGCGTGTTTATAATGACCCCTGCTACGGTCCAGTCATATAGATCCCTGGCTGGTTTAGGGTTTTTCTGAGGCCAGAGAGCGGGCACTGCCTTCACCTCCCTCTGCCATTCTGAACACACTGCTCTTGATTTTTATTCCTGCTGCCTCATGGGCTCTAGAGCTACTTTTCAGTGAAAAAAAAAAAAAGAGAGAGAGAGACATCACTCAAGAGACCTGAGCACACAGGAGCAGCTGGGGCCTTTCCCTGGGCAAGGAGCCCCTTTCTGTAAGAGTTCTCTGCCTCTGACTCAGCATGTCCCAAACCTCAGCTCAGGCTCTTCCTGAGAGGCAACATCTCTACACATCGGTCCGCTGCTTCCTGTGTCCTCAGCACAAGGGGAAGAGAGGCAATAACAACCGAAAGTGGCCTTGTTGAGCTGTCGATGGCAGGTGGGCACATGGGGACTGGGCAGAAGACATCTGACAGTGAGCCTGCCTCCTCCCCCAGAGCCTGTGTGTTCAGTCAGAAAGGTAAGAATGACTTAGGGTTCACCCCAAGGTTGGGGTGCATGTCACCTGGAGGCCAGGCCCCTTTCCTTAGATGGAAGCAGTTCATTTCTGTTGCTGCTGTCACTGATTTCTCCTTCCCAATGGAGCCAACCATCCCTCTTCCCAGGCAGCACAGAGAGCCCAAGTCCCTATTGTCTCTTCCATGTAGCTGGATTTACCGCAACTCTGAGTTAAGGCCAAGCTGTAGAGGGCAGGACAGCAAGGAGGCATGTGTCTGGGAGGATTGTGTGAAGGGGTGCTAGAACCTCCCATTCCCAGCTTGCTTCCTCACTGAACAGCACCAGACATCAGCCTCTTCCTTCCTTCCCCCCACCCCATGTTGGCATGACCTAGTATGTACCCATTCATGGGAAGGCAGATCATCTCTTCTTTCCCCAAATAAAGCATTTTCTCTTCATCTATACTGTAATCAATAGACTATTATATAAAGGATGCCATAATTAAATTCCATAAAGGAAGTAACTTATACACCAGAGATATGTTTTCCCAAAAAAGCTTCAAGCCCAAGACCAACATGGCATCAGGCCTGACTTCCCCTGATTCCTTAGCTTGAGGGTGACCAGTGTCTTCATGGCACCATCCCTCTAAGTGGCCTGTATCCCAGTGCTTGCTGTAAAGAAGTACTCACATCGGATTAGCATTCACTCTACCAACCTCATCTTAACCCGATCAGTACTTTAAAGACCCCTTCTCCAAATGCAGTCACGTTCTAAGGTACTGGGGGATAAACAACTTAGGAGTTTGGCAGGGGTTGGGTGGGGTGTATAATTCAGCCCATAACTAATTTCCCAGAATCTCTTGCCAACAAAAAAGATCCCGGCTTACATGGTCTACACCGTTCTTGTTCATGTGTGAAGGATTCAACTTGTACATAGGTAGAAGACGTTTAGCTGAGCAGTTGGAAAGCGATGGTGCCAGAATGTGGACTTACTCAACACACATGCATTTAGCACCTTCTACAGGACAGAAGCTGTGTCAAAATACTCACACGCATCTCATTTACACACTCACAGCTAACTAGCTACTTACTATCGTTCCTGAGGGCTGACGGGAGAACTACCCAAAGTCAAGTAGCTGGCACTTGAACCTTGTCCAGATTCCTCTTGCCCCTCAGCTCTGCAGGCAGATGGGGCCATGCTAAAACTCCCCCCCCCCCATGAACATGATCGCAATGATGCAGGCGAGAAGAATGTGCTGCCTTCAATGTACTGATGCCTCCCTGCATCTTCTCCTCTGTCACCTGCTGATTAGGGAGCCTCCCTCCAACTGCAGAAAGGATCCTCCCTGACCAGCAAGGAATGGATGAGAGCAAAGGTGGCAGAAGACAAAGGTTTGAGGGTGTACGAGGTCCAGGCGGCTGCACACAGATGGCAGATCCTGCATCTTGTAGGCTCAACCAGTTACAGGCTGACAATATTTGGAGGAAATTGCATCTGTAGGGAACTTGGACAAACTTTTTACTTTTTGTTTCTCGTTATTCCCCAAGTGATACAGTGTAGCAACAATTTTCAGAGAATTTGCATTGTACTTCATGTTATAATTCATCTAGAGACCATTTGAAGTGCAAGAGCATGTATATACAAACATGTGTACACAGAACATGACACTGTTATACAAGAGTCTTGGGCATCTGAGGACTTTGGTACCTGTGCAGCTCTTGGAACCAATCCCTTGTGGATTTCAAGGGCTGGACATATGCTTTGAGGAGCAGCAGAGAATCCCACCAAGCATTTCTGAGGCCTGGGAAAAAGGCAAAAGAAGGTAAAACCAGAGTGCTCTGAAAAGGTGCTGCTGATGGGTTTAGAAGTGCCACAGTCTGTTTCCAGGAAATTCAGTAGTGTCTGTGTATGATGTCAGCTCAGTCAGAGGTCCGTGAGTCCCACTTTGGAAGTTCCTGTTAATGCTTTCAGCAGAGCCCTAAGGCTGCAAGAGGGCTTGCAAACAGTGGGTTAGTATGACTGAAGCTTGCTCTCAGGCGGCCTGTGTCTCGCCACCCCTTTGATTCCTTGGGAGAATGCTTCTAGGACTCCCCATATAAAGCAAAAGCCAAGTCCTTGGTATAAATGGTGCATATCTGCATCACAATGTAGCCTCCCTATATCCTTCTGTGTTCCTGAGATCATCCTTAAATTACTTACCATGCTAAATATAATGCAAATGCTGTATAAACAGTCGGTGTGCTGTATTGTTTAGGGAACAGCAGAGGGAAGTCCACATGTGTAGTACAGATGCAACTTTCCCCCAAACATTTTCAACCTATAGCTGTTTGCAGGACTCACAGATATAGAGGACTAACTGTAATTCTACACCCCACCCCCCACCCTACCTGGTATCCAGAGTACCAAACAGGCCTGAAGACTGCTGTTTTGAGAACTGGTGGCCAGTAGAGAACACACAGAGTGCTCCCTGGTCCATCTTCAGAAACCTGTACTTCTGTCTAGAACTGGAATTGCTGTTGACACTGGGGATGGGTTTGTTGGGTTTGTCTAGCCAAGGTTACAGTGAGCGTACCTGGACTATAGCAATCGAGATTCCTTACCTGATCCTGTCCCATGGCAAGCCCTTGCCTCCTGTGATGGTTACGTCACACCCTGGTCCTGGCAGCTGGCTTTACTCTGTCCTCTGTTCTTACCATCTCTAAGCTATTTCTTAGGTGAACCTAAGTTTTACTGAGACATCAATGTAAACAAAGGCAGGTCGGGGAAACCAGTGAGAGGAACCCATTTGCCCATTTTCCTTGGCTGTTAGGACTTTATTTCCAGTTGATCAAGCTGAGGACTGCAGTTAAGCACATGTTTGATGGTGCCAGCCAACTGTGCCTGCCAGAAAAACAATAGGTTCTTTAAAGGTGCCAAGCACTGCTGTTATGCATCTTCTGTTGTAAACTGTATATACTTCACACTCCGGAGCCTCCTGTGTGCTGCCTCATATCTTCAATCAAATTATTACACTCCAGAAATATGCATAAGGGAAATGATTGTACACATTTTATGGTGGGTTGTTGCTTGTAGCAGTAATTGAAGTACCTTTCCCACTTATGAAACTACTAATTTTATTTGTTTTTATTGCTTTTCTAGATGCAATTATTTATTTAGTGTGCTTTGGCTTTATTAAATTATGTTTACTATAGGAACATCATAAAAATGTATGAAAACAACAGATCAGCCAAGCCAGCCTGGTGACCTGTATTGAGAAAGCTGGTGTTATTTTTCATATCCAAACATAATGAAATAACTTAAGAATAAACAGATAATCTACACTAGAAAACAATACGCTTTCAAAGTAATGCAATAAAACAACTGGACAATATGATTTCATAAGCCTGGGTTCTAAAATTTACATGAGTTGGGTTTTGAGTACTTATTGGAGGACACGTGGTGTTCCTAAATGGAATCATTACAATGTGAAATGTAATGAAAGCACAAGGCGAGAAGGTACGTGAGGTTTCGTTGGCTGGTACGAGGTGGACGACCAGGACTCAGTGTAAAGACTTTCAGTGTCAAAAGGCAAACCGAGACTCCATCCCTACAAATGTGCTTAATTTTGAACTTGAAAAACGGCTAGACCCTTGTGCACATGGCGTGGAAGTCACCTGGGCCGGATATGCTGGCATTAAGTTCTTTGTCCACCCTTTTGGGCCCCTTGTTTCCAGTCCTCTCAGCATTTTGTCTCAAAAGAACAAATGCTCTCTGCTTTGACATCCCGTTGGAGACACGTACATTCCATGTCAACAGTGTCTTTGCCCTGGACTTCTATAAGATAAAAAAGATAGAGGCATGTAGGTTTTTTGTTTGTTTGTTTTTAAAGAGTGTGATTCAAAATAACAACAAAAAAGAAACTGAAAACCTAAACCTCAAATCTAACATCTAGGTCAGAAACATAGAGTTGCTGAAATGAAAATGTGGATATGACTGTATATTAGTGACCACATTTACTTACCTAATTGCAAATTTAAGTTAATTGGTGCGTCGGGTAACTAGATATGCCTACTGTAACTTCCAAAAGGTACAAAGCAAAGAATATAAAATAAAGTGTGAGCCTTCCCAACCACCCAGTTTACACCCTTTGAAGCCATGGCTATTGGGTTCTCCACTTACTGATTTCCAAGGGTAACATGTACACACGTTTGCTTACATGCATGTATGCACACGTATTTTCATAAATAACACTACATAGAGACCATGTACAGCTCCATTGGTTTTGAATGATATTTATGATACAGAGGGTCAAACCCCAGGCCTTGCACATACTGGGCAAGCAGCATACAACTGAGCTACAACTGAGCTACACCCCTGGCCCCAGCTCCATGGTTGTTAAAGATTCCTCCATCATGTGTTCTGTTCTACAAATGCCCATGTTTCTACTCATGAACCTGAGCTTGCTTTCCTTCTTTCTTTTGCTCTTCCTTCCTTCCTTCCTTCCTTCCTTCCTTCCTTCCTTCCTTCCTTCCTTCCTTCCTTCTTTCTTTCTTTCGTCCCAAAGAATAGAATAATCTCAACAGGAACAAATGAGAGAATACAGTAGTTTGGGCAACTTAAAAATTGTTTGGAAACTTAAAAAGTCACACTTAAGTGTGATTTAAAACCGTGCCTTCCAGTAACAGCAATTGTGTTGGCATGCACAAGCCCCACTCAAGCCAGACCAAATCCCAGGGCGAAGAGAGGAGGTGAACATGAAGTCCCGCCTCTAGCCGAGGAGCTATTGGCAATTGGCAGCTGCTGGGAGAGGGAGAGTCAGTTTTCTTCAGGAGTGTTGCCTCTTAGAGTTTGCCCACGCTTCAGTGAAAGGCCTCTCATCCGAGAATACATGTGCGGCACACACTGGACTTGATGGGTGGAAAACACACGCACACAGAGTTGGGTGGGTAGGCAGGAGGGGCTTCGGGGAGGAGTCGAGGAGGGCGGAGTGTGACAAAAATGCACTGTACAGACTTCTCAAAGAACTGAGACCAAAGCTATGGGTCTCTCGGGGTGAGCAAGGCTGTCTCACTTCACCTGCGCAAGAACTGTCGTGCATCCTTTCCTTGGAGCCTTGGGAGGGCTTTGCCATCCTCTGCTTGTTCCCTGGTGGGTTGTTGGTCGGGATCTTTGCTGAAATGTCAGCCCCTTAGCTATGAGCTGCAAACATCTTCCTTGTTCTTTTTTATTGTTTTCTGACTCGATTAAGAGAATATTTTGCCATCTAGAGCAGGACAATGTGCCATTTGTAAAGTTGTCTTACTCCTAAGATGGTTTTCCTGAAAGTTCTCCGTATGTTCTTCTAATAGTTTTAGGGGTTTACATATTTGGGGGTGACATAGGGTGTGATTTTATTCTATTTTGCTCCCAAATATTCCAATGGCATTTACTGGAAGATGATACTTCTGGGGTCTCTAGCCAGTTCCACTGATAAGCATGTCTGTTCATCTGCCAGCATTGCCATATTTAAATTAGTCCAGTTGTATAGTTTTAATATTTGCCAATTATTCATTATCGTAACATCCCTTAATCATTTTAAGAAAACATGCAGCTGTGATTATGTCATTCAAATTGATTTTGTCAACAGTGGTTTTTAAATGTTATTGAATGGCTTTCCAGCATCTATAGAGATAATGATAAGGTTTTTCTCTTTTGCTCTTTTACTGGTATAAATCATTTTAAAATACTGAACCATGTTTGTGTTCCAGGATAAAATCAACCTGAATATGATTACCTATCACTTATGTGCCTCTTCACTCTCCTGAATAACTTTGAATTAGAATGTGTATGAACACAGAGTTTGTTCTAAAACCCATCAGGGTTGTCTTCCTTCTTGTTCTCTGATCAGCATAATGACGTGAGATGGTCTGTTCTGCATAGGAGCTTCCTTCAGGAATGCCCGGCCAATAGCTCTCCTGGTGCTGCTAAGAGGCAACCCCTCCTTGCTGCTCCTCTGAGGGTAGTTAGCAAATTCAGGTTGCCTACACTTAGCATTTATCATTTATATTTTCTGGGACATTATCATTTTACCCTGTGTTTCAGTTTTCCTTTTCAGTGTGTTGAGCCAAGCAGCCTTCTAACAGTGTGTAAAAATACCTTTATTTATAATCTATTACCTTTCTTGTTTCCTGTTTTATTCATTCGTGCTTTTTTTATATTTTTCCTTTTTATAGTGATCAATTTTTCACCAATACGTCCATTATTGGTACTTTGCAAGCATTTGATTTTAGATATTTTGGTCTGTTTTCTGTTTTTTTTTCTTATCATTTTGTTTTTGCTCATTTTGTTCAATTCCTAGCTTCCTGAATTTGATGTTTGAGCCTCATCATGTTATTAAGTAATACATCACTTAATGTTCCATGACCACTGTTCTTGCTGTACTCTTTAGCATGTAGCAAGAAATACTTTCTCCATTATTATTTTCCAGATACTCTGAATTTTTCATTATGTAATTACATCGTTCACAAAGTTTTCTAAGTTTGATATTAATTGCCAGTAGACTTATTTCTGTCTCCTGTGCATCTCCTTTTGACCAGTGTTAGTACTAGGTTTTGCTTTTTAGAATTAGGTATTATTTGTGAGCTAGAATTCAATGGCTTTTGTGAGTACTTGACACCAACTTAAACATTAATGGCAGTGTCTCTTGGCAGAGCATGGTGTTCTGCGTGGGGCAGTGAGCTGTATGTATCTTTTGATGTTACTTGGTTTTACCTATCTATGTTTGCCTACACATTTCCCTTATTGCCCTATAAATACTGTGAAAACAGGTACTCAGTGAATGAGTACATGGTAGACAACTTGACTGTGGTCAGCTTGAATTGTGTTTCACTTTTGTTTTTCTATACAGCCAAAGATCGCTGAGGAAAACTTGACCTATGCCGAGCTGGAGCTGATCAAACCACGTCGTGCAGCCAAGGGAGTCCCCAGCAGCACCGTGTATGCACAGATCCTCTTTGAGGAGAACCAGCTGTAGTGACGCCTCTCCTCGGGCTGCCACCTGCTCCCTCTTATTTATGACACTCAGAAACAGAGGCCCTGTTTTTGTATTTTCACACGTGCCTTCAGTGTGATGGGGAGCCCCTTCCCATGGCAGTCTCATGTCTTCTAAGAGGTACACACTCCCCAGGAAAGAGGGGCCACAGCCTTGGGCTATGTCTCCTCAGACAAGAGGTCCCTGGCCTGATCCTGAGGTGCAAGGACTCTGCTTCCAGGAGCATCTGCTGAGCCAACCCTAATCACCTTCTTCTCTTTTTTTCCTGTTTCTTAATTTGTTGAATAACAAGTTAAATCTCAATTTTAATCTGCCACCCTCACTGTGTCTAAGACATCAAGCACCCAGTTTATAGTCACAGGAAATGCCTGTAGAGGTCACAGAGAGAGGTGGGATATATGGACTCACTGGTTCTCTGAGGCTCCGATGTGTTGCTGGGACACTCAGAGCACAGCAAGCCCCCAGTTGTGATGGCAGGCAGCCACTTATGATGGCATCCATTGTTTTTAATAGATGCTCTGAAGCTGGTCATGTAAGGGCAGAGTGCTGATGGTTCAAAGTCTGAGGTCTGTCTCGAGAAATTCCGGTACTCCTCTTCAGACCCATCCCTCACCAGGGCTGTAGGTCCACAAGAGCACCATTGTAAAGTGCTTGTCTCCCTTTGGCAGAATGGACCTAGAGTGATAGGAAAACATATTGCTCTCTCTTTTCCAAAGACTCGAGTATGGTACCAGTGGGTATGACACGTAAGCGGGTAAAGTGTGCCGAACTTGGTCCACTCCCACTCCCTGGAGAGCAGAGCCTCTCACTGTCCCCTCCGCACAGAAGCGGAAGAACAAGCCATTTCAGAAAACTATGTCGGGAAGACTCAACTCTTGGCCGGTGCTTTATCCATCTCAGCTTTGGATGTGAACTGTGATGGTCTTGTGTGGATATCAGGGGACCTTGGAGCATAAGTCCATGGGGAAGTTTCTCTGTGGACCTAAACGATGTACAGAAAAGTCAGACTTGATGGAAGTAGATCCACTCTGCGAGAGTCATCCTGATATCTGGAGTGCTGTTCAGGATGCTTGTTGATGTGTGTGTGTACTCTGGTGGCCATTTACGACACTCTGTAAACATTGTTTGACTATGTAATTTACCGTGTACATATGATAAATTATGTATTTTAAACACAGCTGGGGCATGAGTTCTGTCCTTCCTATCACCACGGATCTTTCTTGAGTTTCTTACCCCTGATCATCTAGAGTTTCTGTATATATAGAAAGAATTTAACCCTTTCTAGGATTCTTGAAGGTTAAATAGGATAACAATCATTGTGATATTCTGGAAACTATAAGCCAGTACACAAATGATCTCACTTGACATTTGTGCTAAAGCCACTGTGCGTTTTAAAACACATGAAACAACCAAACTTTTGTTTGCAGTGTTTGGGTTTGAACCCAGGGCTTTGCCCATGATCTAACAGGCCCTCTACCTCTAAGCTGAATTCCTAGGCTGGTAGTAGCTTTAAAACACATTTTTTTTTTTTACCTGCAAACTTGGTCCTAAAGCTGTAACGTTCCCACAGACCCAGGGGTCCCTGTGAATAGTTCTTGTGTTTATTGGAAAGGGTCCAGATGGAGCAGCTATTGGTATCCTGCAAAAACTGGTGCGGAAGTCAATCCTCCCTGATGACACCTGCATCCTGTCCCCTCTCTCTGTGCCTGAAACACGGCTTTTGAAGGAGAAAGACCATTTAAAATAATGTACTAAAACTTTCTAGGGCATCTTCTTTGGAAGGGGAAAACCACAACTCACACACCACTGATACCAAGATTATCCTAGAGAATGTTACATTTTATCACGACAGGGTTCTAGCAGGTGGGTGTATAGTCTTTTGAGGACACAAAGTGATTCCCTAACTTGCACACATAGCCATACAGGCGAACAGGGACACTGAGGTGCCAATTGGGAGTAGAGAGTGGGACAAATGAAGAGGTGAGGCCCACAAATCCCCAAGCCCGCTCTTTTTTGTGAGTACAGTGAAAGCTTAGGGCCATGATACATGGACATGAACACATTCCACTAAGAATAGCACATGCTTTTAGGAAACATCCAGAAGCTGTAACTGTAACAGATTCACTTTAGCCTTTTTCTCTCAAGTTCTGGTCACAGCTGTACAAGTCCTCACCAAATTGTGGGAATGGAGGGGGGACCTACTGAACATTTCCTTTAAGGAGGAGCCTCACAGCATGCCTGCAGAGCTGGTCTCTCTGTCATTCTTCAAAAGGAAACCACACAAGTACTCTCAGAGCAGGGGTAATGAGTGATTTGTACCTGGTGCTTATTTGAAGTGACAGATTTTGGCATTCTTGCTTAGAAAATGTGTCTAGTCTCTCATTCTCTACCAAATAGACCACTCACCATGAATTGACATTTCTGAAGCTAAGTGAGGGGGAACACCCAGCAACTAGAAAGTGCAGAGAGTTCTTCTGCTATAAGGCATCAATAGGAGCAATGATGTAATCATTGAGTAATTTCCCAAAATGGACAGCTGCTTCCATGTTCAAATCAATTAAAGCAAGCATGGACCAATTTTTGGAGTAATGGTTTCTTGGGGATGGAGTGCAAACAGGCTCAGATTTGGGGATGAATTTTGGCCTAGGCCCCAGATGTCAAGGAATCTTCACAGGCAGCATGAGAGGGAGACAGAATGAAGCTCGCGTCAAGATGTGTTGCTTACAAAGCCCTGAGCTGAAACAGCCCTGGCATGGGGAGGGCTGGAATTCTGTTAAGATCCCTTCCTTGCTACAGCACTCCATCTCCTCAGTGCTCAGGGAACAAAAGCCACACTGGGTCTGTCACCTTCTGATAGGCATGAAAACAGCATGGGCACTTCATAGTTTTTAGTGCATAGTTATGTGGGCTGGCCAAAGGCCGACTTTTAGAGATCATTCATGATCAATTTTATCACTCTGCTCTACACGACCGTAACCACAGTGGGCCAAGAATGGGGCTTGAACCTCTGCCCACAAATATGGCCCAAAGGACGCATATGCCTATTTCAGCCACCCAGTCCTTGTGAGAAAGAAAGTATTTCTTCCTTTTGCAGATGACAGACTGAGGCCCATGGAGGCTGAGAGAGAAACAGGCAGAAGTGTCCTGCAAGCATACAATCCTGTCCAGCTCCTCGGATTCATCTGTTTCTCCAGATGTTCTTTTAATCACAATCTGTATCATCTTACCATTTAAATCCACATTCTACCCTGTCTAGACAAATAGCAATGGAAATAATTCTGAAAGGGTGTGTGGGTCATATTTTTTTTTCAGCATAAGAAACCCAATACATCTATCTCATCCAATGGCTGTACAGCCATCCTTTGTTCTTTGGGATTGACTCTAGGGCCCCAGTGGCTTGTCCTTTATATAAAATATAAAATATAACACCTGTATGTAGCCTGAATACTTAAGACATGTCTAGATTACCTATAGCTGCTAATACAATATAAATGCTATAATGGCCAGAAAGCAAGAGTGTATGTATTCATCACCAACATTTTAAGACATAGTTTCAATCTATAGGTGGTTGAATCACCTATGGGTGTGGAAGATGGGCTATCTTTGTAACTGTGAACTCCCACTCTTCTGTGTCCCATACTACCTGAGTGACATCTTTCTCAATGGGGAATTTCAGCACTATTGCACTCTCTAAGGAAGGGACCCTCAGGTTTAGAGTAGGGATGCCACATCTGGAGCAGTGCTGAGAGGTTGACTCCAATGCACCATGTCAGGTTTATTGGAATGCTTTTTGTGTTGGCTCTGAATTTTAAGATGGTTTCCCCACAACAGGATGCCTTTCCAGTCCTCTTGACTCAAGAGACTGGTTCAAGAAGGTGGCCAGCTCTGTCACTTGGAGCCAGCTCTTTTGTGAGACTAGGTAGAGATGGTGACCCCACTCAGAATCACATGGTAGAGACGATGACCCCACTCAGAACCATATTCCTATCCCCAGGTGAGGAAGAGAAGCTGTTCCTTAACATTGAAAACAAAGCAGAGATGTACAGCATGGGAGAAAGATCTGCATTCAATGTGTGCTCACTAAGCTTCAAGGATGTTGAGTGCTGGAAACAGAAATGTGGATCCTGAGCTCCATAGGGATTGAGGTATCCTCAGAGTGTTAGGCCAACACTGGAGCCTGGACAGTGGGCAAAATCCTCAGGAAGATACTACCCAATGAGAAAGCAAGGTGGCCGGATCTGAATGGTGAGAAGTGTCCAGTATGACAGGTCCAGAGCAGGTGAAGAAGCCAGAGGAGATCAGGGGTGAGTGAACAAGCAGAGGGGCGAGGGAGGGCAAGGATGTGCTCTGAGGTTCCCCTCTCAGAAGGGGCTCAGTGGTGGGAACTCTACAAAGTGGGGTAGAGGCTGTGTCTTGGCGCATTCCGAAAGATTCTCATGTTAAAAATGTGTTACCCCAGGGGAACGTTTCCCCAGATGCATGAGACTTTGACATGGAGTTATGTCTGATTTACCTGACATTGCTTTTCCAAAGCAATCTACATCTTTTTGTGCCATGATTTGGACAAGACTCTTAACGGATGAGGGGTGGTGTTGCCGAGTTCTGCCCCTTCTGTTGGCATTGGTAAAGATGACTTGGTACCCGCTTTCTAATAAACACAGCTTGATTAGTTCCACGCCAATTCAGTGTCTGTCCGGTTGTTAAATGTTAATGCACTGCACCCTATAGTTTTAAATAGAATTAGAGGTGTTTACAGCTTCGGTTATATGCACCTTGTTCTTCTACATTAAACTTTATTGCAGGTGTCCTCCATCAGCCAACAGGGGAAAAGCTCATTAGCCCCTGGTCTGTGCGGGGGCTGTGTTGCTGCTAAAGGAAATGCAGATGTTTCCTTATTGCAGTTTGCAGCTGCTGCAGGCAGCTGGGTGGGGTTCTTCCCATTGTTGGATGAGAACCTCAGACTCCTGGGTCTTTGTAAATCCACCTACAGCTTGGCATTCTTTACTTCCCAGGAGCTAGAATCAACTCTCTCATAGACCACCACACTTATCCTTGACCTTCCCTCTACCATATTAGCCACCCACAAGCACTGTCAGAGACTGGCCTCAGAGTGCAGCTTGGCCAGGTCACCTCCCACCCCACTAAAATCCTGCTTCCTGGCCCTAAGGGCACAGAGCAATCTCCTAGAAAGGTAGCCGCTACTCTTCAACACAAGGATTGCTGTGCAAGCTATGGGCTGGTACTGCAGCAGCAACAGTCCCCGGAATGTGTAGTGAGCTGAGCTCAGGACTCTGGACTGCCAGGCCCCTCGTGGACAGCCAATCACACAGCTCTGGCTTTGTCTCTATCCCAAGTAAGATCCTGAGGATCTGGAAGCCCTGGCAAGGCCTTGTGCCACCCAATGTCACAGCTACAACTGCTGGCTTTGGTAGCAGCATCAAAAAGCTACCATGACGTGAGCTTACAGTACATGTTGGTCCCAATTCCTGCAGAGCTGACCACAACTCTAACCCTTGTAGGCCTTCTAGGGGACTGGAGTATAGAGTAAGACCCAAGACTAGAGACTGCCTAGAAAATGATCTGGGCCACGAGTTTTTTAACTGGGACCTCCAATAGTGAGCAAGAAAAGACTGCCACTGAACACTCCATGTTTTTCCTTACTATGGATCATGAGGCTGCCTGGTTCTTTGGTGGGGCAAGAGGCCTTTTGCAAGGTGAGATAAATGTCTGGATGTAAAGGATGCTATGACATGCCCACAAGACCATGGCAGGGGGCAGGGGGGCAGGAAGGGCATGCATCACATTCACAAGTAAACTCTTTAAAGTCTCTAAATTCTGGAATTCTTCATATAATCATCCCCAGTCATGGGAGCTTGGTAGGCAGGTAGTTTTAACTCTTACTGTTTTTATTTTGGAAGATTAGGACACAAATCAGTGTATTACTGTCCAAATGCTGTTCCAAATATCCACATAAAGATAGAGATATTACTAATGCGTAAACTCCTTCTGTCCATTGCCAGGATGTAACTGGCTTTCCAGGATGTGGAACAGATGGCAGGGATCTTATTCGTGTATAAATCGGGGACTTCTGACTTAGTGGACATGGGTGTGCAGACATGTGCAGTGTCCTTGGCCTTCTTGTGGAGCCCAGCCCAGGAAGCTTCTTGCCCAGGCCTCCTCCCATCTCTGTGGACTCTGGGCACTAGATATGCTACTTGATGTTGGGAGCATCCCCTGGCCCTCGTTTGCAGCTTGCAGACCTCCCTGGCTATTCGAATGGCCTCGTCCTCATCTCTTCTAAGCTCCATTCCACCTGCTTTCCTTTACATTCCCACACATTCTCTCCTTAAGCTAGCTTCAGTCCAAATATGCCTTTTTTGTTTTTTGTTTTTTTATCCTGTCTTCTCCCTTTCCTTCCCCCCCCACTTTTAATGTGCAGCCATCACATGCCAGGGACTGACCAACTGTGTGCAAACAGTTCTTAGCGGCTTGGTCACGGGACTTGGGATTAGAACCCCAGTGGTGCTCTGTGTCTGGTATTGTCTCTCCATGCATGATTTCATTCGCTGCTGTCCTGACATCACATTCAGTAGCTCGAACATTGCTTTTTAACGTGCTGAGACCTGGCCCTAACCTGGGTCTGTCTCTGTTCTGGGAGGCTGCTTGACCTCTCTTATTCCCTGTGGGAGGAGCAGGCCCACCTCCAGGGTGATCCAGGCCTCAGAGGAACAGGGATGTGTGAGGATACTTCAGGGAGGGGCAGCATGTGGGAGACTTGTAAGAGAGTTGCAACCCAGGGACAAGCCGCCCACAAGCCCGGGACAGGGAGTGGTCATGCTGAGAGCTACTGACCAGCCTGTGTCCCCTATCAGCTTGTCCCATGACTGGAGATAAAACGCACTGCTCCAATTCTACATCCCGAGAACACACGAAGAACTGTGCCGGGGTGGGGGTGGGGGGTGCTCCGCCAAGGTCAGGCCTGGCTGACCTTTCTTGACCCTTCCCTTGCTTTTCTTCCCCAGCACGCTGTCCTTTCCAGAATGCTCTCCCTTGGAGACAGGGTTACGAAATGCAGCTTTCCTCTCTGCTAGAACAGCAAGCCTTCTGAGGACAGGTCCCTGTCCACTTTGTCATCACATGACCCTGCTGCCGGACGTAGGGCTTAGTCTCTTGCATGGCTTCTCAGTACTTAGAAACTCAACAACCCATGCAAAAGGAATACGTGCTTTCAAATGAAAACCTGAGGAAGGAGATGGCGTTTGTGCGGAGTGTGCGGAATGGGGGAGGGGTGTTCTTTTTTTCCTGTGGATTCTCTTTTGCCCCAAAGCTGCCATCTAAGCCTTCTGCCCAAACCACACTGCCCGGGGCTTCCAAACTCAGCAGAAAGACACTGCTATATTTAGCCTGTTGGCAGACTCTCTGCAGTCTCCACCGGAGAGCAGCCTGGAATAGCACATTTGTCTGGGGGTGGCAACAGGCTGTGTGGGCTTGCAGGCCCCTCTGGCACCCTCAGGCCTGTGTCTGTGATAGGAATCCTGGGAGTCCTCACTCTGAGGGCCCAACCCCCTGTGGGGCAAGAAGGAGGTGTTAGATTCTTTCCAGAGAAGCACAGGACCTGTGGACCAAGGGGCCAGTCAGGGCCAACCCCATAGACTCAGAACTTCCTAACAGCATCTGGAAACACCTATCAAGAAACTAGTTAGACTCTTAGGCCTGGGAAGAAATGACCACACTTAAGATAACTAGCCTCGGCATCTATTTACAAGTCAGTGTGTAACTCTTGGTTTGTTTCATAAGTTGGCCAGGGGTTAGGGTGCTGCTCAGTAGGAGAACCCTTGCCTAGCTTGTGTGAGGCTGAGTTCCATCCTCAGTTATTGCCGGATGAAAGTGTTTAAAATCTAGAAATACACTACTGTGTGTTCTTGGGCGAAGTAGCCACTCTAGAAGAAGGCAGGGCATCCTTCTGTGACTCGGCCAGGCTGCATGTTCTTCTCAGTGACCCTTCTTATAACTTCACACAGCTCTCAGACTGCCTTCCCATGACACGGATCTCAGTCCGCAGCATAGAGGAGTCGCAGTAAGATAAATATCCAGTGGGACTCTGTACCCCTCCTTTGCTTCCCAGCCTGCTGCCCTGGGCCCATGCAATATTAGCCACATTAAAGTGCATGCTTGTTTATTTTCCTTATCCTAAAATTCTTTTGTTTATCATGGGAAACACATGTAATACAAATTTTTCTGTTTTAATAATTTTCATGGGTACAATTCTGTAGCATTAAGGATATTCATATCAATGTGGAAACATCACCACCATCAATAGCAGAGTTTTATTTTCCCAAAGTAAAACAACTCCCGCCGGGCGTTGGTGGCGCACGCCTTTAATCCCAGCACTCGGGAGGCAGAGCCAGGCGGATCTCTGTGAGTTCGAGGCCAGCCTGGGCTACCAAGTGAGCTCCAGGAAAGGCGCAAAGCTACACAGAGAAACCCTGTCTCGAAAAAACAAAAAAAAAAAACAAAAAAAAAACAACAAAAACAAACAAACAAACAAATAAACAAAAAACAACTCCCAGTTTTCTGGACCTACAGACCATGGAAGCCACTACTGTTCTTTCTGCCCCTAGAAATGTGACCACTTGCATGACTCATCTAAGTGGGATTGTGTAACACTGTCTTCTGTGTCTAGCTCAGTTCAGTTGGCAAAATGTATTCAAGGCTATTGGTGTTATAGCACAGGTCAGAACATCCTTTATAAGGTTGATCCTTTGTGTGTGTCCACTCATTTGTCCCTAGACACCTGTGTCATGAACGGTGCTGCTGGGAGCATGGTATGCAGTACCTGTTTGAGTAAGGTGTCCATGCTTCCCACGTGACAGGGTTTGCAATCTCCCTCAGCACAGGGTCTCTTACAGCGTGGTTGTCTAAATCAACATACCTTGGAGGACTTGTCACCACCATTTGCTGTGGTTTAAATGAGTTCCCAGTCCAACAATGTTGAAAGGTGGGGACTATTAAGAGGTGCTGAGAACAAGAGGGCTCTCCCCTCATGAATGAATTGATGCTTCATGTAAGGCTTAGATACCTTAGATGAATTCAGCTGTGTAGTGGGTGTGTTTTCTTGCCTTTCTGCCTTCCACTGTGGGACAAGGAGGCATAAAAGTTCCCCATAGATACTAACTCTTGCATAAAAGTCCCCTTGTACATCAACTCCTGCACAAAATCCCCTCAGATATCAACTCCTGCACAAAAGTCCCCTCAGATATCAACTCCTGCATAGAAGTCTCCTCAGATATCAACTCCTTGACCCTGGACTTCCAAGCCCCCAGAATGTACAAAATAACTCTCTGTTCTTGATAACCCCCCAGTTTCAGGTGTTCTTTATAGTCACACAAAATGGACTCAGACCCATCCATCCGCTCCTGAGAGCAGCGGGTTCCCTATTTTTGAAGAGCATGCCTTAAGTGTGTCTGAGAGACATTGAAAAGTTGTGGTAAAGTAAATTTATAATAACCAAGGATAATTTTTTCCTAGCTTAGATAGTAAATTGGTATTCTAATTCATAGCTTAAAGAATCTATTTATTTAACTCAATAACTGGAGGCATGGAGAGTTGAGATCGCTTGAAGGAGAACTTTAAAAAGCTGTGACGTCTAGCGTTTCCAGTAGAACATTCTAGCCCCCACATTTGTAGAGCATAGCTTGAGATCTAGATTTGCGTAGACCCTCAGGATTACAGTGACGCTGATGAGCATGGAAAGGACCCCGCGCCTCAGGCTGGTGACCAACCTTCCACCAGACCCTGATGCGCTGGCCTCTGGATGTCATGTGAGTCAGCACTCTTGCCCATCCCCCCAGGAACCATTGCTCTAAATCCTCCACTGTGTGCATCCCAGCAGCTGTCACTCTGGTTTTCATGCTTTTAGTTGAATGGACACTGAAAACACAAGGACTCAGGATAAGGTAGACGGAGGCAGAAAGGGCTGCTTGAGCTTTAAAGAGGAGAGGAGAGGAGCCAGCCATGGGATCTCTAGCATTTCCAGCCGCCCTTTTGCTGAATCCAGTTTCCCAACCTGTGTCTTGTCTTTTGCCCTTCATGGAATGGAGCAGGGTTTCTTCATGGGGTAGTGATAGGCTTCTCAGGACTGACGTAACCCAGGGACACAGACTCGCACAGCCTGCTCATTGCTAGGTGTATAGTGGTCTGCTCTGGCCTCTCCCTGGTCCTGCAAGTCACATCCCTACTGTTTCCCTGGGGTGCCAACGTGCTGCATTCTTCTGACGATGGTGGCACCCTTGGGGATGGCTGAGAGGACAAGTCAGAGCTGCACAGCATGCACCTGCGCAGGGACAGTCGTCAGCAGGTGCTGAGTCTGTGGATTTGGGGCAAGAGAGGCCTCTCCGGCCTTCCCTCCTGCTCCACACATGTGATTGGCTACCTTGAGCTTCTGGTGGGGGCTGCTGTGTGGGAGTCTCCCGGGCAGCCCTCTACTCAAGCGACACTAATTGTGCCAGAGAGAACGGCTCACTAGAGTGGAAAATAGTCCTCATATATCTAGCCGAAGACGATAATGACCTTTTAAATAACAGAAGCAATTTTATTTCAATACCTCAATTACTCTGAACTCTCAAATGTCAAAGTGCTCGGCACTTTCAAAATAGCTTAATATAGACATTTATAGCACTTAGACACAGCTAGTTTCTTATCTAACCTAATTATGTGTTGTACAGGAAATGGCGCAGCTGACCGTCTGTGTTATTTTTCACAGCTGTCCTCGAGCACAGCTCTTAGCTTGGCCTGGCCTCAGTCCGCGGGGATGTCTCCCCCAGGGAAAGCAGCTATTGCCTGGGAGAGAAGCTGGCAGAGCCCTTGGAGGTGGATGGGGGCTGACTCCAGCTATGGCAGGGAGGAGACTGGGAGTGGGCCTCCCAGCTTGTTGATACCAGCTGCACCATGCTCTGCCTCAAGGGACCCGCATGTGTCAGGTGTAAGGACCCAGAGACAGAAGGAAAAGCTAAGAAGTAAGCAGGGGACGGCTGGCGGGGGCAGTGGGGTACTCTGCCTACCTCATTCAGCAGTATTAAAAGTTACCTGCTCACCACACGTGGCGAGGGCCACCTAGCTTGGACACCAATGCCTTCTTTCTCCTCTCTGGACTGGTCTCTGCCACCCCATGTCCCACCAGGATCACACTGGGCTCTTCTGTTTCTTCCAGCGGCATGTATCTACCCCAAGATGTATACCTGGTCATTCCCCTGCCGGGGACGCACTCTTTCTGACACACTCTTTCTGTTATGATCTTGGACCACTGTTCAGCATCCTGAACCTCAAAGGGCTGCTCCCAGACTTCTTCAGGATGCCGCCTCCCTCTGAGCTGGTCTAGCCTAAGTGAGGGGTGCTCGAGTTGTGGTCCTCTTTACAGAAGCCAGCCAGCATCCCTCCATTGCAGTGGGCTGTGCTTGGCCAAGGACTGCAGAGGGAAAGCAGTACCCCACCTGAGCACAGGAACTGCTCAGGAAGAGGAAAACACACAGATAAGGTGCCCCATGCCTTGTGCTGTCCAGGTGACACCTGCCAAAGGCAGACGGGACACTCATGACCGGGTTGGGATAGGCAGGGGAGAAACAGGCTGGGCTGCATCCCAAAGCCAAAGGAAGGACTCTGGATCAAGTGATTCCCTGAGAGCTTATGTTGGTGGATTTTGATTTCCTGGTGAGGCCTCACAACTCTTGGCTATAACGCACTGTGCAGTCAGAGACTCACTGAATCCAGTACTTTCAGCTTAAATGTGGCTCGTGTGAGCTTCCTTTACTGTAAGATGAGGGCACTTGATTAACCCAAAGCATCTGGATCATTTTACTCCTTGGCTCCCAGCACTTTGAAAGCTGTGTCCCACTGCCTCCCTCATGGTACACTAACCAGGTACCATGCTGCTCCATAGCCATGAGCCATTCCCTCAACTCCTTGAGTCTAGCTGTGAGGGCCCTGAGGGCAGGGCCCTGCTGTCTTGTCAATCCCCGTATAATGACACCTAGAACACATGGGTGCTCCATTGGTAGTTCTGAATAAATGCGGGATGAATTTGTGAGATGCTTGGGAGTGAGAGTCACTCCAGCTAGAGAACTTTGTGCCGACCAGAACGCAGAGGAAGCTGGCCTCAGTGAGAGACTGTCATGTGTCTCTGGCCCTGCTTGATGTAAGATGGAGACTACCCCTTGGCCATGAGTCTCCCCATGGGAGTAGCTGTAAGTGGAAATGGGTTCTGGAGTCTAACAGCGAGAACAACAGAGGTAGATCAAAGCAAGTAGTGAGGGATGGAGGCACTGTTGCAAACTGGAAAGACCCTCAAAGTACTCAGCTCACAGTATTGATCAGCACTGTGTGGCCACAGAGAAGACACCCACCGCAGCCTCTGGCTGGCCCCCAGAGCTGCCAAGAAGGGGTCCTGTTATGATCTTGGACCACTGTTCAGCATCCTGAACCTCAAAGGGCTGGGCACACAGCTGGTGAGAAGGATCATGTTCCATCTACACCACAGGACCCCAGGTCCTAATGCTTCTCCAGCTCAAATTATTAGCAGGAATATCCCTCCCACCGGGGATTGCATCCTCCCCTGTGGCTTGGTCATTGAAAGAAATCCCTTGGTTTCAGGAAATCATATTCTCTCCCCTCTTGATCTCTTTTGCTCTATCTCAGTCTTCTCTCTCTCTCTCTCTCTCTCTCT
>CABHPR010133126.1:5329-45707 GCA_902168415.1 Peromyscus melanophrys | reverse complement strand
TCTCTCTCTCTCTCTCTCTCTCTCTCTCTCTCTCTCTCTTTCATAATCTTAGGAACCAGTCTCTAGGGCTCCCTGTTCCACTTTTCTTGTGGATGTCACCTACTCTCAGTCCCTTAAGTGTCCTTTACCCACTGGTCCTGCTACAGGGCCTTCTGAGTTCTGTGCGTGTGCCCCTCAGTCTTGCTGGCTGAAACCACACCATTTCTCACACAGAAACAGGTAACGACACCCCCACGACTTGGAGTTGACTTTGCTGTCTTTAAAACGCTCTTAAGGTCTCTCTCTCTTCTCCTGGAAGTTGCCTTGGACACTGACCCAAGCTCAGCCATGATTAATATAGCCCATGGCTAAAAAGTTGGGTTTTTTGTTTGTTTTTACATTTTTGAAGGTTTGAAGACAGCTAATGTCATTTTGTCACATGAAAATGATAGAAACTTCTATGTTCTATCCATAATAAAGAACATAGCCACCCTCATGCATCATGTGTTGCTCAGGTGAGGAGTTTTTAACTTCATGACAGTGTGAACATGAAATACAGTCCATAGAAGCTGAACTTCAGACTCGGCATTCACTCTGGTCCTGGGCTGATGATGGGCTCCATGACCCTCTCTTGTGATACTGGGCAGCCACATGTAGTCTCAGCTCCAGTCTGAGGCCAGGTGCTGGGGAAAACAAGGGCTGCTCAGTGTGCTGGGGTGCACAGTAGGGGTGCTGCTAGTTCGGGGGGAGTCCGTGCAGTTTAGACTTCTGCTTTCCATTCGCTGCAGCGTTTGGAGGCACAATCGGATCATACAAGCAGCAGCACCTGCAGTTTTTCTGCTTCACCCTGTAAGGACCACCCTTCCTTCAAGGAGTGTTTGCGCTGGTTTACAGTGGGATGTGCGGAGTCCAGGGTGCCTCGTGCCCTGGCCAGCACTCAGTGTCTCGCTTTCTGGGTGTTTTCACAAGTGCTGCACAATGTGACCTGCTTCCACATGCTTCCTCCTTCCCTCCCTTTCTTCCTCTTTCTCTGACTTCCTTCCTTTTCCCTTCCTTTCTTCCTTCCCTTTCCCTTACTTTCTTCTACTTATGTTTATTAATTAAATATATTCATTTATTTTACATCCTGACTGCAGCTTCCTCTCCCCCATCTCCTCCCATTCCCTCCCCCGCTCCTCTCATCTTTCTCCCCTCCCCTCCCCAATCCACTCCTCTTCTGTTTCTGTTCAGAAAGGGCCAGGCCTCCCATGGGTGTCAACAAAGCATGACATATCAAGTTGCTGTAGGACTAAGCTCCTCCCCTTATATTAAGGTTGGACAAGGCAATCCAGTATGAGGAACAGGTTCCCAAAAGCCAGCCAAGGCCTTAGGGACAGTCCCCGCTCCCACTGCTACTCCCACAGGTAGACTGAACTACACAACTGTCACACATATGTAGAGGGCCTAGGTCCCATGCAGGCTCCCTGGCTGTTGGTCCAGACTCTAGGAGTGCCTATGAGTCCAGGTTAGCTTGTTCTGTGGGTTCCCTTGTGAAGTCCTTGATCTCCCTGACTCGTACAATCCTTCCCCCGTCTCTTCAACAGGATTCCCCAAACTTGGCCCAATGCTTGGCTGTGGGTCTCTGCATCTGTTTGCATCAGTTAGTAGATGAAGGCTCTCTGATGACAGTTGGGGTAGTCATCAATCTAGGAGCATAGCAGAATTTCATTAGGCATCATTACGTTGACCTTTTTTTCCCAATTCTGTTTGGTTCTACCCTAGGGATCTTTGCCGTCGGGCCTCTGGGTCCTGGCACTCCAGGCAGTGTCAGGGCTGGGTTCACTCTCTGGCATGGATCTGAGGTTGGACCAATCGTTGGTTGGCCACTCCCACAATCTCCACACCACCCTTAACCCCTGCACATCCCACAGCAGGACAGACTGCAGGTCAAAGGTTGTGTGGCTGGGCCAGCATCCCAGCTGCTCCACGGGAAGTCCCGCCTGGTCACAGGAGATGGCCAGTTCAGGCTACACGTCCACCATTGCTAGGAGTCTTAGCTGGGGTCATCTTTGTAGATCCTTAGGAGTTTTTCTTTCCTCGGGTTTCTACCTGATCCTGAAATGACCCCCATTCCAGTCTTCTTTTTCAGTACTCTCCCCCTCCACCCACCCCTAGCCTGACCCCTCAGGTTCCTATCTCCATCTGCCCCTCGTCTGCCTACAAGATGTCTTTTATTTCTCCTCTCCTGGGAGATCCATGTATTTCTCCTTGGGCCCTCCTTGTTACCCAGCATCTCTGAGACTACAGCATAGTTGTCCTTTATTTTACCACTAATATCCACTTATAAGTGAGTGCATACCATGTTTGCCTTTCTGGATTACCTCACTCAGGGTGATTTTTTTCTAGTTCCATCCATTTGCCTTCAATTTCATTGTTTTAAACAGCCAAGTAATACTCCATTGTGTAATTGTACCACATTTTCTTTATCCATTCTTTGGTTGAGGGGCATCTAGGTTGTTTCTAGGTTCTGGTTATTATGAATAATGCTGCTATGTATGTAGTTGAGCAAGTGTCCTTGTGGCATGATTGAGCATCCTTACGATATATGCCCAAAAGTGGTATAGCCAAGACTTGAGGTAGGTTGATTCCCAGTTTTCTGAGAAATCTCCATGTTGATATCCAAAGTGGCTGTACAAGTTTGCACTCTCACCAGCAGTGCAGAAGTGTTCGCCTTGCTCCACTTCCTCTCCAGCAAAAGCTGTCATTTGTTGTAGTGGGTAGTTGTTCCAGCTTTGACCTGGAAGTACTCCCCCTAGTGAGTCTTCCGGTAACTGCCATGTCTACCTATAACCTGCCCCTGGGCCAAGGGGCCAAGACCGGAGCCCTTAAGACCCAAGATCTGGATGTGCTGGGTCTCTTGGTTCCTTGTGATCCTGGATGCTGGATGGTAGACCGAGCAGAGTTCTCCAGAAAACACCACTGGACTGCATTCTACCTCTCCTGGATCCTGTAACCAACCCCTTTACTGGCTGTAAGTTACTCCAAAATAAACCTCCTTTTAACTATGTGGAGTTGCCTTAATAAATTCGCCAATAATTTGTATTTTTGATATTGGCCTTTTGACAGGTGTAAGATGAAAACTCAGAGTCATTTTGATTTGTATTTCCCTGATGACTAAGGATGTTGAACATTTCTTTAAGTGTATCTAGGTCATTTGAGATTCTTCTGTTGAGAAATTTCTATTGAGATCTGCACCCCATTTTTTAATTGGATTATTTGTGGGGTTTTTTTTTGGTTGTTGTTGTCTAGTTTCTTAAATTCTTTATATATTTTGGAGATAAACCCTCTGTCAGATTGGTGAAGATCTTTCCCCATTCTGTAGGCTGCTGTTTGTCTTATTGACAGTGACCTTTGCCTTACAGAAGCTTTTCAGTTTCATGAGGTCCCATTTGTTATTTGTCAACCTTAGTGTCTGTGCTACTGGTGTTCTTTTCAGGAAGTTGTCTCCTGTGCCATGTGTTCAAGGCTGTTTCCTACTTCCTCTTCTATCAGGTTTAGTGTAGCTGGATTTATGTTGAGGTCTTTGATCCACTTGGACTTGAGTTTTGTGCAAGGTGACAGATATGGATCTATTTGCAGTCTTTTACATGTTGACATCCAGTCATGCCAGCACTATTTATTGAAGATGCTTTCTTTTTTCCATTGTATAATTTTGACTTCTTTGTCAAAAATCAGGTGTTGATAGGTGTGTGTATTAATTTCCGGATATTCGATTCAATTCCATTGATTCCCCTGTTGGTTTTTATGCCAGTACCAATATGCCAATTATGCCAATATGCCAATGCTGTTTTTATTACTATAGCTCTATAGTAGAGCTTGTAATTAGGGATGATAATACCTCTGGAAGTTCCTGTATTATACAGGATTATTTTAGCTATCCTGGGTTTTTGTTTTTCCATACGAAGTTGATTATTGTCCTTTCAAGGTCTGTAAAGAATTGTGTTGAAATTTTGATGGGGCCTGCATTGACTCTGTCAATTGCTTTTGGTAGGACAGCCATATTTTACTATGCTAATTCTACCAATCCATGAGCATGGGACATCTTTCCATCATCTGATATCTTCTCCAATTTCTTTTTTCAAAGACTTGAAGTTCTTGTCATACATGTCTTTCACATAGTTGGTTAGAGTTACACCAAGATACTTTATATTATTTGTGGCTATTGTGAAGGGTGTTGTTTCTCTGATTTCTTTCTCAGCAGACATCTACAGAACACTTCCCCTAAATACAAAAGAATATACCTTCTTCTCAGCACCCTATAGAATCTTCTCTAAAATTGACCACAAAAGAAAGTCACAAAACAAGTCTCAACAGATTAAAAAAATTGGGATAACTCCCTGAATCTTATCAGATCACTATGGATTAAAGTTGGAGTTCACCAACAACACAAACTACAGAAAGCCTACAAACTCATGGAAACTGAACAATTCTCAACTGAATTACCACTGGGTTAAGGAAAAAATAAGAAAGAAATTAAAGACTTCCTAGAATTCAATGAAAATGAAGGCACAACATACCCAGACTTATGGGACATTATGAAAGTGGTGATAAGAAGAAAATTCATAGCACTAAGTGCCTACATAAAGAAGTTGGAGAAATCTCACACTAGCAACTTAGCAGCACACCTGAAAGCTCTAGAACAAAAAGAAGCAAACTTACCCAGGAGGAGTAGACAGCAGGAAATAATCAAACTGAGGGGTGAAATCAATAACATAGAAACAAAGAGAACAATACAAAGAATCAATGAAACAAAGAGTTGGTTCCTTGAGAAAATCAACAAGGTAGACAAACCCTTATCCAAACAACTAAAAAGCAGAGAGAGAGAGAACATCACAATTAACAAAGTCAGAAATGGAAAGAGGTACATAACAACAGACACTGAAGAAATCCAGAGAATCATCAGGTCACACTTCAAAAATCTGTACTCCACAAAATTGGAAAATCTAAAAGAAATGAACAAGTTCGTGATAGATACCATATAACAAAATTAAACCAAGACCAGATAAACAATTTAGGTAGACCTATAACCCCTGAGGAAATAGAAGCAGCAGTCATTAAAATCTTCCAATTAAACATTTATTTGAAAAACTATTTTGGGTCTCAAGTATCCCAGGCTGGCTTTGAACTCACTAAGTAGCTAAGGATGACCTGATCCTCTTGCCTCTTCCTTCAAAGTGCTGAAATGGCAGCCTGTGCCAACATGCCCAGCTTTCATTTGCGTTTTCCTAACAGCAATGACATTGAGATACTTTCTGTGTGCCTATTTACCAAGCAGAGATTGTCTTTGGTGAAGGGTAAGTTCAACAATCTTCTATGTTTCTACCTCATTATTTATCAATAAACTTCAGATATTTGCAAATATTTTCTCTAGCCCTGCCGCTCTGGCTTGGGAGAATGTGTTTGGAGCCTCTTCTGGGGTTCCTTCTTCCTAGACAAAATTCACTGCCTGCCCTTGGTAAAGACAGACTCTTCCAGAGTGTCACCAGGGGCCCTAGGAACATCTGACTGCCTGGACAAAGCTTTCTTTTCCATCTGTCTTTGTGTGGCTAGAAAACAATAGACTGCGTCCAACCTGTGATTTCACAGGCAATTGATGCTTAAGGGAAGTTAGTGTTGGAAAAACTAAAATGACTGACATGGAAGACAAATTCTGTGGAAGTGACTGCGCAGGCGGTATAGACAAACCCTGGAAGTGATGAGGCAAGGAGGGTGACGGCCAGCATCTCTACAGGGAAGTGATATGGCAAGGAGGGTGACGGCCAGCATCTCTACAGGGAAGTGATGCAGCAAGGAGGGTGACTGTCAGCCTCTACAGGGACTAGCGCGTGTAAAAGAGGCCGAGGCATGATTCTCTTACTCATTCACTCTTGTGGCTGTTATAGTTTCCTAGGCCCGTGCTTTATACCAGGACTTTCACACAGTTATCTCATTTAACTTTCAGAGCTACCTACAGGTCATTAATTGTTATTTCTATGCCGTAAAATGATGACAAGAAGAAAAGACAGCTGAGCCTGGCAGGGCTCCTGGGTAGAGGGAAAGGGATTGTCTGGAGGGAGAAGATGACACCCCTGCTTGAGTGGAGAGGAGGCATGTGACTGCGGTCAGTGAGAACGACCCTCACCATCACTGTGCTCGCCTGCCACAGGACTGAGCTCTCTGCCGCAGCAGGTATTCAACTTGGACACAGAGGTTTTGGCTCATTTTTCCCCCATCAGTCAAAAGCCTCTTAGACACTTCCTCTTTGTGTCCCAGTGGGAGGCGGGAGAGACAGCCATTCCTGATGCAATGCTGAGGCTCTAGATCCTAGCTGCAGCGTTTTGGACTTCCCTCTGCCCATGGTCCACCGAAGGGCGGTACTCCTGTGTGCTACAGAGGGCATGCTGGGCCACTGCCCAGTCCTGTGGTCTAACCTGGAGCAAGGCCTCTCCTTCTCTGTGTCTTTCTTCATGTGTGAAGTGACAGAGCTAGAGGTTTTGTGTGACCTACCATGGCCGCAGACTTTGAAGAGCTATGTGTCAGGCATCTGAGCCTGGACTCAGCCCTTTTCCATCAGTCTCTGAGCTTGGCACAGACTATATACTCAATGCACCCCGCTCAAGGCAGGTGAGCAAGTGTCTGAATGGCTTACCAAGTGCTTCAGTGGAAGGTAACAGCATCGCCATGTCAGTGAGGGCTCCTTGGTGCCCGGTCCTATGCAGACCTCAGGCTGCAAAGCATCACTCCATGGCACCGGTGGGTTAGCTCACTGCCCTTTCCCGTCATTGAGGGCTTGTGAAAGCCACTGTGATGCATTCCTGGCCAAGCGCAGTGAAAAGTCCCAGACAAGGGGCGCCACAGGATACAGTGGTTTTGGGGCAGTCAGCTATCACAACTCAAGGCAAACGCACATGTTCTCTGAGCCTCCAGGGCATACAGGTGCTCACACACATACACCCGTGCACAAACACACCCCTACCTCAGTCTGACATGTGATATGTACCCAAGAACGTACTGATGGAAAGCTGATTTGGGCTCAGAGAAATTTGATTTTTATGCTAAACAAATTTCATCTAGATTTCCATCTGAGAGTCTACCCCTCCCCAAATGTGCCCTGTCTGGCTGCATTCTAATGTGGGCAAATCCAATCCCTGAGTTCTCTCCTGTCCCCGTGACTGAGTTCACCACACTGACTCCTGCTGGGTTGGTACAGGCAGTTGCTGCCTCTTCCATGGACTGAGCTGCTCTTCTGGAGCATGAAGGGATGAAAGACAGGGGCCAGTGTCGATCAGGAGGCTGTGGCCCCAGAGAGATTTCCAGAACCTAGAAGTCCCTGTAGCTTGGTGGCACCAAAACCTCCAAGGCCCTCTCTGAGGTTCCACTTTTAAATGCCAGTTTTCTCTATATAGGCAATTCATTTGTTATCCATAGAGTTATGATGCCCACTTCCCTGTCCAGGCAGCAACTTCCTCATTTGGCGAATACAAACACACGGCACCTGGTTAAAGTTGAATCTCCTGGGAAATAATTGGTTGGTGTGTGTTTATCTCAGGTAAAGCCAGATCTGTCCAAATGCAGTGAGGGGTCTGGCCTGAGCCTTTGGGTGAAGCCAGTTCCTAGAATTCACATGCCCACCATAATGCCAGCCCTGTGCTTTCATAGTGAGCCCTGTTCTCCTCAGTCCTAGAGTTAGAAAGAGTCCAACTGCACGGCTTGCCTTTCCTCATCCTTTGCAGGATGTAGCAGACTGAGTGAGGCCCTGAGTATGCACTCTGTGACAAATGGCTGGGCCACAACATGTCCTGGGAAGGTGACCAGAGCTGACACCTCCCTGGGGAACAAAGGCTCTCGTCTCGGTGGGATGAGCTAGAGCCTTGCCATCATGAAGTAGGATGGGGTCTGGTATTGGTGCCAAAGTTTTAGGAAGTTCTGATGAAGGGCAGCTGAGCTGGGTAAGAGCCAGCACGGCTGCTGTGCCATAGCTGAGCAGATTACAGTTGGTGAAATGTGGGGTCCTTGACCTCAGAGGCTTTAGAACCACAAGTCAGCTGGACAGCTGGGTGGTAGAGGTGACTGCCTCCTCATCCCATCCTGTCACTGTTTCCTTGTTAGTTATTGGAAGAGAAGGCCTCCTGTGCATGGTTCCAGGACTCCTGAGAGCCTGGCTTTCATCCCAGCATGCTTCTGGAGCAGCACAATCCAGTGTGCACTGTTGCAGCGGTGGCCTGAGATGCACCTGGGGAGCCTGCACACCTGCTCGCCTCACCCTGGTTGCCTCTTGTCCCTTGTGCTTCTCCTCAGTCCAGTCACAGAGCTCCATCCCCAGAACTCCAGTACAGGGGCTGGCTCAGCAAGACGTGATGAAGTGAAAGCTTGCACCATGCCATGGACATCAGTCTGAGTTGGCTCCATCTCCTAGCATTTCATTACATTTATGATAAATAATATATCATATAATATACCTTAGTCTATCTTCTATCATTTTATTATACACTGAGCATTATTTCAATCTCACAACAAGTCTTAAGACATACACCAGGGTCCTGTTTTACAGATACAGAAACAAGCTGAAGTTGGCAGGAAGCAGAGACACCAGGAGTGAAGGGCCCCAGGCTCTGTCACCCATGCCCTCAATGGACCCACCTTTCTATCTCAGTTTCAGGTACCATGGGTGCCTGAAGTTTTGTTATGGCACCTGTCAGGGCCCTGCAGAGTGGCAGGGATCTGTGTGGTTATCTCTCCCCCATCTCATCCCCAGCAGCTCATGCTCCTGCCCTGCCAAGACACTCCTCAACTGTGGGGACGTCTCATCCAAATCAACTCCCTCTCATTCATTTCCAGGCCTCTGTCATGTCTTCCCCCCATCAGACCAAGACCTCTAGTGTGAGCTGGTTGAATGTCTAAAGTCACTAAGGCTGGTAAGAGCCTCCTGCCAAAGCTGCCGTGAATGCCTGGTCTTAGTATAGGGCTTCTCTACCTTAGACTAACACAGCTCTGCTCTGTTTGTAGTCTCCCTCCCCTGTCCCAGCAGACTCTACTGCTGATGCCTCATGAGCCTGCCACACAGTCTCATCTTCAAGGGTTCAGGGACATCTGTGTCCTCTTCCAGGTCAGTCCAAAGTAGTTTTCCTCCTGCAAGTAACATGCACCCAAGACCCCATTACCAGGTGTCACCGAATCTTCCCAGACAAAAAGCAGTGGCCGGTGTCCTTCCAGCCTGCCCCATTCTCCTCCCTAGTGCTCTCTCCAGCTACAGCCCCTTCTCTGTCCTCACAGTACCTCCCTCAGCTCCTGGATGCCACAGCACCCACCCTCCCCTGGCCACATCCTAGTCCTGCACACAACACCCACACATCTCCTCACTTCTTCCCACCATCTTTCCGTTCCACTGCACCCCACACATGGAGGGGTGCTTGCTTGGACCTGCTGATGGCACTCAGGCTGTATTGCTGTTGCTCCTGGGACCACAGACTCTAGACCATCTGCTACCATGGTGCAGCTACTTGCCACACAATCATTGCCTAACTGACTCTTCAGAGCTGCTCCCTGGGGAGGATGTCCATCTCATCTTCTCAGTCTTACTCACACTGTCCTTCAACAACCTCCAGCCTCTCAATCAGAGCAACAGCTTCCACTTAGGTCCATCCGTTCTTCCTTCCTGCAGCCCAACAAGCCCAGGCCTTTGCAAGGGACTAATCCATTATAACTGATGTTATTCTAAGAAGACAGTAGGTCACAGGCACAGAGAGGGAAGGCTATTATGGAAGTATACAGGACACAGGAGAAAGTGCCATCTACAAGTCAAATAGAGAGGCCCATAAGGCACCAAGCCTGTTCCCACTTGCTCTTGAACTTCCAGCCAGAATTGTGCAATACATTTCTGTTACTTAATCCACCCAGTGTGGGGTACTCTGGTAGCAAGCAGCCTGAGCAAACAGGCAGCTAGAGTGTCACCTATGCCTACTCTGTGGTATGGGGTATCTTTTATTATCTCTCTCACCTTGTTTCATTTATTTGCTTTGACATCTCAGCCCTAAGATCCTAGCAAGAAGACTCATTTTCCACTTGAGAATACAGACACAGCAGGAGGAGGCTGTGGCTGGGGTGGGGAATCCCAGAACCATTTGATATGGGGCAAATGAAAGGTGAAAACTCTTATGGGATGAATGAATGGAAGGCCTTTCAGCCCCGGATAATGCTATAGACGGTGTTTTGAAACTGACAGCAGACCCAGCCCTGATATTTATGGCATGCTTCTTGGCCTTCCTGGGGAGCGATGCTCTCTGCTGTTATATTTATGGCCCTCCTGCGCAGTCTCAGCCTGACAAGGGATTGCAAATGGACTGTCTGCTAATAGTGCGTGCGGATGATGTGGGAGGTGGCATGATCCTTGACCCCAGGGTCAGACAAGAGCCCTTCCTATCCAGGGAGGGGTGTCCTGGACTTAAGAATTGGCTCATCTCCCAGCTTCCCCTTCGCCAAGTCCTAGAAGTTGAGTGAAAACCAGGATGTCCTAACTGTGCTCTTTTGCTGTGTTTGACATGGTCACATACCACCTCATCTTCCTTAAGCCGGCTCACTGCTCCTTAAAGGTGAGGTGATCCAAAGCCATCAGATACCAAGTTCATTTTCATACCAGGCTTGGAGAAACATGAGAAGGAATCGTATCTCTACCTGGGCCATCGGTGGGGAGACTTTCAGGAAAGGGACTGGAGCTGAGGTGTTCCAAATGCCCCATGGCCTGTAGCCACCTGAGTTTTTTGTTGTTGTTATTGTTGGTTTTGGTTTGTAGTTTGTGGGGTTTTTGTTTGTTTGTTTGCTTGCTTGCTTGTTGTTGGTTTTTTTTTTTTTTTTTTTTTTTTTTATTTTTTTTTTTTTTTGAGACAGGGTTTCTCTGTGTTGCCTTGGTTGTCCTGGAACTCGCTCTGTAGATCAGGCTGGCCTCGAACTCACAGAGATACACCTGCCTCTGCCTCCCAAGTGCTGGGATTAAAGACATGTACCACCACCACCCGGCCCAGTCACCTGAGTTTTAGTCCATTAAATACTTCTCCAAGATGAGCAACAGCTCAAAATCAGTGTGAGGGATGGGGACATTTGATCTTTAGGTAGGAATGGACAGAGGGTCAAGCTGGCCAAGCCAGGGCCTGGCTGGGAACCACTACACGCTTTTACTGTAATGTTGGGGTAGGGATGCCCAGGCCTGGTGTATTGCCCTATCTGATGTCAGTACCAGTCACATGTGGCAGTCGTGTGTGTGGCCCTTGGGTGAGTACCAGTCTGCTCAGCCACACCACCCATTCCCTGTGGCCCTGCTGACTTGTAAGAATTCAGACAAAACTGGGCAAGGAGACACTTAAGCAGCCTTCCATTTAGTAAATGGTGTTTTAATAAAATAAAGACAACAGGGTGAGTTCCATGAACCAATAGCCCTTCCTTTTTGTTTCCAGTACGATAACCCTTGGTAAGATGAGTCACATGTAAATTTTCTATGCAACTTATCACTAGCAGGTCAGTTTCCAGCGTAAATGTCTACCAGAATCCTTTATATGAAGTCGTGTGGACCACAGAGATGTTTGGGGTACACAGTACAAACATCGGGGATTCCTTGAGAACTGTGGGGAGGAGAGCCCCCAGAAGCTTGCTCTGGGTATAGAGCCCGGGCTGCACATCACCTCGACTCCTGCAGCCTGTTGCTGCAGACCCCAGGACACCCAGCTGCAATGGCGGGGCCTCCGCACTTGTTTCCTCCTACCCATCCGCTGACCAGCAGAAGATTCTCCCCTTCTCGTCGCCAACTAAGAGCTTGGTCTGGTTTCTTGAGAAGAAAAAGAAAAGGTAAGAGCACTGGAGGTCATCTCATGAGACCCACACACCCCAGCCAGCACTCAGGAAAGCACGGCATGTGGGGCTGTACCCAGGACACGGTGAAACTGCCCCTGTCCTGTCCCCTCCGACTCTGAGGGACGGAGTGGGAGGAATGAACTCTATGTGGACCTGAGCATGGGGGTGGGAGCTTTGAGAGGGGACTGTCGCAGATCCTGAAGCGTGGGGTGAGGTGGGAGAGTTGAGGTTCTGAGGAGCTGGCTGAGGTCCCCCTCCATTTCTCCAGCTGTAGCTCTGGGAGAGCATCTTGCCCAGGAGGGAAGCAGCCGTCGTCCTGGCAGAGGATTGGCATGTGGTCCAGTGAAGAAAGAGCTCAGGTCTACTCTTTTCCAGCCCCACATCCATGCCATCTCACACAGGCCAGCCTGGCATCAGAACACTGCACTCCCCACACCAGGGACTTCAGGGGGCTACTATAGGCCAGTGAGAGAGGAAAGAATGGTGAAAAGCCAGCTGCTCTTGAGACTACAGCTCCCTAGAAGGGTTAACTGGGTCACCATGACAACTAAATAATGAGAACCCAGTGTCATCTTTGAGACTACTCTTCATTGGCTAAGGGACTTCAAAAGGCATTTCCCGTTCATGTGCGAAGACCATCAGTAGCACTACAGTCACTAGTGGGATTTAGGACAAAAGGACCCTTTGGAGACAAAACTACAAAATATCCTTCCCTGCCATTTGCATTTCTTCATGAATCTATGCATATTCATGAGATAGAGATCAAGAGTGCATGGGGATTACAACAAGATGTGTTCTCTTGGGTCGCTGTAGGGATGTGACCTTCCTGGGTCTGATACCCTAAACCCAGCTGGAAACGTTGGAATTTAGCAGAGTTGGCTGTAGCGCCCTCTGCTGGAGTCCTGGAGAAAGCAGGCTACTCTTACCTAGTTATGGCCAGAGCCGTCACAGCAGGGTTTGCTTTGCTAGGCTTGCTGCTCAAAGCAACACTGACATCCAGCTCTCGGCTCAGGGCAAGGTTCTTGGCCCACTTGTGCCCTGTGGAAAGCATGAGAAAGAAAAGTTAGTGCATCCAGTGGCTTCATGCACAAGCCCGTGTGCACCCATACACAGGACCACACAGATACAAACATTGATATTTGTGGTCAGCAACTTGTTAAATTGAGGGGGAAAATATATTTAATCTTGGCCTGTGCTGTTGCAAAAAGGGCCGTCCCAATTTAATTTGCAGGCTGTGATAGTTACATGTGCTGACGTGCCGCGGTATCCATTGTGTACCAAATTGGATTTGTGTATTATTGCTTTCTAAATTGCATGCCTAGTTCAGCAAAATTGTTCATCAGTGTTTACTGGCTTTATGCTTAATAAGATGCCCCACAATACCTTGCTGCCAGGGTGTAATGCAGCCTGTAATTGCTTAGTAAAAATAAATTACATAAAGTCTGCATTATCAACTTAGCTAAATCCTCTCACGCCCAACCAATAATTAAATGCTGAGAGAATTTTCTCAAAAAAATATAACTCAATGATTGTTACTTCACTCATTCTAATGACTACATTTGGAGACAGACAGTCATTCCTTCAATGTGAAGGGTGAGATGGAGAAACAGCGGGTGGGCAAGTCCCGGTCTCAGGGCCTGAATGCTGCTGCACACCCCCATGCCCCAGCGGTGTTGAAGTGGCCACTTACAGGTGCAGAAGGTTTAATGCACCAGGGAATACATGAGGCTATGAGTGGAGAGCACTGCTCGTAGACAGAGACAGACACTTGGAAATCCGAGCACAAGTCCAAACATCACGCTTTCCCTGAGTCCAAATCTAGGAGCTGCTTTCTGAAGCAAATCATGCTCTGGTGGTCCAGCTCTTACCACAAATGATGACTAAATGAGTTCCAGGCAGAAATTAGATTACAACTGCCCGAAATGCATATCCTCAATGTTTGCAGATTTCCTTTCTTGCCCTTTAAGACATTTGAGGGGGTGTTATAACATACACACCAGTAGGACACATATGCAAATACTCATGTGTCCTGCTTAATTCTGATCCCTTTCCAAGAAAACAGCTTTGAGCAGTATGATGGGGGCATCATGCTTCCTTCTTGGAGACCTCCAGTGGGCTGTGCTCACAGATTTGTTCTCAAATTTGTTGACTTTAACAGAGGCTTGATGCGATTTATTTTAACTATGTGTGCACTGCCTTGTCATTTCATCCTCTTTGTGACCCTGATCCTGACTGTGAGTTCTGCAGGGCAGCTGTGACCTCAGGTCAGGACAGATAACAGGGGAACAATGTGGATCCCGGAACCCCTGACAGCGGGAAACCATATGGTAATTTCCCTAATGCCATCATCTATATTCCAAGAGGCGAGTTTTTAGAAGTGTGAGGAATAAACTCTGTGGAGTATATTTGTGTCTATTATGTCTCTGTCCCCAGCACCCTACACGATTGGAATCATGGGAAATATTCTCAGCTAACAGAAAAGAAACAGGGCCACACTTGCTGTGGGGATGGAGTTGGGTCTACAGCTCAGTCCTCTTCCTGTTCCTCTGACTGTGTGGCCACTACTATTGGTGTTGAACAGAAACTGGGGATCCTCTGCCCTGTACTGAGGATCTGTGGGTCAGGAGCTGAGCTCACACCTTTGGTTGTGAAGGGGTAGCTGATCCTAAGACTCATATGACTTTCAATGTCATACACGTGTATATTCATAAATAGTCAAGAGAAAAGGATCCCTGAGCTGGATCCTCCTGTGGGACAGAATCAGGGGAAGGAGTGTGGTTGCTGCCTTCCAGGGAAGCACAGAGCTCCAAAGAGCACACAGCCATGTGCATCTCTCTCACACGGAGATGGACTGACTCTGCATGGTCTCCAATCACCTGGCGGAACTAGGACACTGAACTGGACACGGCTCTTGGTTTTGTGATATTTATGCTCTGACTCAATCGAGATTATTGACAAATCCCCAGAAATGGTGAAGGAAGGATTTTCAGTATAGATAGAATGTAGGGTATAGAGGATCCCCAGCAAATGTCTGTGTGTGCTTGCAGAAGAACTCACAAATGGGAGTCTGGATGAATCAGGAAGGCACGAAGCCTGCAATAGAGGCAAACTAATTGAGAATGGCCACTATATGGCCAAGGTAGCCCTGTGGGGTTGAAGAAAGTCCTCTCTTGTGGACGGTCACTGGTCTGGGAGCTAACAGGAGTACTTGGCAGACTGGGGAACTCTCCAAGTATGGCGATGGATGGTGTGATTGCATTTGAGGTCAGGATGACTGGCTGCTGTAGTGGCTGAAGTGAGGATGCTGGCAAGCTTTTGGGATAACCTCAGGCAAGTCACTGAGCCTCTCTGTGTCTCGGTTTCCCTATCTCTAAGATGGGCACCTTGCTAAAATCTCCTGCGGGACTGCAGTGAGGGGAGGGCGTGCATGAGAAGCGTTTTTGTTAGAGTATCGTGCTCTCTGACGGCTTAGCCCTGTTGATAGCCTTGGTGGTGGAGATGGCAGAAGGGTTTTGCCTGTCACTCTTACCTGCCACAATGAGAAGGCTTTGCCCCCAGACAGTGGTCCTCTTGTGTTTGTGCATATCACCCCGGAATGTATGTGACATTGCCAGCCCAGCAACCCTGAGCTTTTTCAGTGGCTTGGGCTGAGTCCCAGGATGGGGCAGTACATTTGTACTAAGCCCCTGGCTGAATTGGAAGGGGACATAATGAGGGCTAACGGGGCATCGGAGGGGCAAGAGATCTACCTCCTCCGCACTGGGAGAGGGGCCCCTCTCTTCTGTTTACAGGCTGCTAATCAGCTACATCGAGGTCCTGGGCTATGAACTCTGGCTTTCCAGGACCATCAGAGAGCATCAAAGAAGAACATGGGGACATATGTACCCCTGAAGGCCTGGGGCCCCACCATATCATTGTCCACTGGTCCAATGAGTACCAGAGTCCAATGGAGGGCTCACCAAAGGTTCTCATACAGCTTCATGGTCCACCAGATACTTGCAGGACACAAAATATTCTCTGATGTCCCCTGCCATTGTCTGGATCTGAAATGTCCCTCGGGTTCGTGTTTAGAATGCTCTGACTCCAGCCTATGGCACTGTTTCGAAGGCTATAGAGCCTGTAAGGGGTGGGAACTGTTCGGCAGGAACATGTCACGAGGGATGCACCTGTCAGTGTCATACCCAGTGCTGGTCCTGGTCTAGTGCTCTATCCCTGTTCAGCTGCATGGGAACACCTGCCATGTCACACTTCGCTGTCACAGGTGGAGTCACTCCTGATCACACTTTCTCCCCAGTGATGGACTGAAATGTCATCAGCCAAAGTCAACCTTCGCACCCCTGAGCTGTATCCGTCAGATACGGAATCACAGAATGGAAAGCAATGAATATAGTCCCCATCCTGGCAGCACTTTCCAGAATTTCTCTGGCTTCCCTAAGCTCTGGGTGGGGCTGCAGCCCTGGTGTGGACAGGGAGAGAGGAGTACAGGGGGCAATGTGAGTTACGCTCTTCAAGCAGGTACCTCTGGGGCTGAGAGGCTCAGTGGAGGGCTCCTCTGACACTGCCTTCTTGGGAACAGACATCTTCACGTCTTCTGTCTTCCAAATCTGTCCAGAAAAGAGAAAATGTCATGGTCTCATAGAATTATCCTGTCTTCGGGTTCAGGGTGGCCATTCCCTATCCCTTCACACTTAGGATGGGGATATGCCTGAGCATTCACTTCTGGCCTTAGTAACAGGAAAATGGTTATTTAGTCTTCAGCTCCCCCTGCGGTGGTTCAGCCTGTAACAGCTGCAGTTCAGATGATTTCACTCGCTTCCCCGACTCTCTTAAGTGGATCTTCTCCTCCCCCTTTCTACAACCCTTTATCAGTTGTGTGTGTGTGTGTGTGTGTGTGTGAGAGAGAGAGAGAGAGAGAGAGAGAGAGAGAGAGACAGACAGACAGACAGAGACAGAGAGACAGAGAGACAGAGAGACAGAGAGAGACAGAGAGACAGAGAGACAGAGAGACAGAGAGCATGCATGTGTGAAGGCACATGCATCCATGTATAAGCATGTGGAGGTCAGACGTCAATTTCGGGTGTCTAATTTTCATTCTCCTTCTTGTGTTTTGAAACAGGATTTCTCACTAAAAAATTTACCATTTCAGCTAGACTGGTGAATTAGCAAGCCCCTGTCATCACCACCTAATGCCTGGATTTCACACACAAACCACTTTTTATTTTAAACCCAGCTTTTGCATGGGCACTGGAGATCTGAATTCAGGTCTTCATGCTCAGGCATGTATTTAAGGCATTGATCCACATCCTCAGCTCCTCCCTGACTTATCTAACCTTACACCCCACCGCTTATTTGTCACATCGTCACTGAGTCAATGCCTTCCCATTCTTAAGCCATCACCTCTGGGACCACCTGTCCTCTGGGTTTGATCCTAAACCTAGAGCATGAGAGCCCTCAGGATGACCGCAGATGGCTTCTCCCCTGCCCGGTCTGGACTTTCTATCCTTTGAAGGCAGAGCCAGCAACTGTTCAAATGTGTCTGTGCACTCCCCTGCACCTCACACAGCGGGACTGGGTGGCCCCAGGAGCCCAGTCACTGAGTGAATGAAGGCTGAGTGCACAGTCACGCCTACACATGCCTGCAGCAGACTCGGAGAAGGTGGACTCTTGGCTCAGGCACCTCACTTCCTCTTTCTCATCTGGGTTCAGATCATACCCACTAACCCTGTGTCTTTGTGACCTTTCATGCCCTGGCTAGCTAAGGACACAGGTCACGTGCCCCTCACTGAGAACACTGTAGGAGATCTTCCTGGGGGCATCTCTCCTCAGGCTCATCTCTTGTCATTCATGCTGGCCTCCACATATACCAAATGTTCCTCATCCTTAGAACTCAGCTAAAACGCCACCTCTTCTGAGGTATGTCTGCCAGAGGGAAACACACTCTTCACTTGAGCCCTCCTGCATCACTCCATCTCTCCTCCAGAAGCACCATGTTCTCACAGGTCAGTGTTGTGGGTGAGCCTCCCGATTATTTGCATTCTTCACCCATTCTTTCATCCTCCCTGCCAGTCTCATAAAAACCAACCTGAGCCTTGTTCTTCCAATCTCATCCCCGACTCCAATGTTTTGTCTCTTCTTCCTGAAACTCCTTTCTAAAGCTCATGGCACTCTTGATTATCTTAACCCTGACCCATACCGCATACGTAGCATTTTACATTTTCTTCTCTTCTCTTCTAAAAACTGAGTGTCCCAGTGAAAAGGGCCGGCAGTGGCTTATGGGAACTCCTTGACAGCATGATATTAAGAGTTAACTAAGTGGGCAGATGGATAGATGGATGGTTAGATAGCTAGATGGGATGGATTAATGGATGAATAGAAAGATGGAAAAAGCTTGGATGAGTAATGGATGAGTGAGTCAATGGGTAGAGAGATAAACAATCAGTTATGTGGGTAGATAGATTGTGGGTGGATGAATGGGTTAGCAGGTTGGGTTGATTCATTTTATACATTTTTTTCAGTATTGTGTTATAATCTATTGAACTTGATTGTTCACCATTCATACCTTCATACCTTATAACACTTCATTATGTGTGTATATATATGTGCAATACCATATTCTCTCTCCTTGTCTCTTACTTTTTCTTGGCCATGAAAAAACACCACCTTTCCCTTGATTTGCTCTAGGTATCTAGTATGGAATATTTTCAAATTCTATATGCAGTACTTAACCCATGGAGGCAGTGAAAAAATGAGATAAACACAATTATCATCCTGTGTACTCATTCTGCCCAAAACACACTTACCCGAACCATGCCATCCTGACTCCCTGTGATGATGACGTGGTTCGCATCCCACGCTGGCCCCTCTACTATGCAGCAGCACGTTATGGTTCCTTCTGGGCCCCAGGCTGTGGTAATACTGGCCAGGGGCTGTCCATTGACATCCCACAGGGACAAATGAGCTCCAGCACAGGAGACAATGGTTCCCTACAGCAATGAGAGCTGGCTTTATTCTAGGCAAGATTCACCATCAGCGTCCACAGCACGTGCTCAGTCACCCAGTTTGTACACCGAAGTACCTCAACTTGGCATCTTCTCTCAAGGCTTCCAATCTCATCAACCCACTTATACATTCATAGTTTGATGGTCTTGTTGAGATATGGTGGAAACTAGGTTTTTCCAGGTTGGAAGAAACGGGCCACTGGGGGCATACCTTTTAAGGGTATATCTTGTCTGTGCCCTTTCTGGGCACTCTATTTCCTGAACCATGCCATGAGCAACTCTGCTCCACTATGCCCATTTTGAGTGCCCCTTCTCGACTTAGGCCCCAAGCAATGGAGCCAGTTGAGCACAGACTGAAACTTCTGAAATGAGGCCAAAATAAATCTGTGCTTTAGGACACTGATCCAGGCTTTGGTGGGCTCCTCCAAGATCCTGGTCCCTAACCACATCCTGACTGCTATGGAAGACATAGCCTGAAGGCTGACCCTGTTTCTCTGGATAATGGGCCTTTGATTGGCTAGCACTGCCTCCATGAAGAAATTTTGGATTTCATCTAGTGGAGGACAGCATACAGAGGTGCCAACGAGGAGCAAGTAGTTCATAAAACTTTGCAACGCCCTTTCAGAAGTAACCTTCAGGGAGAGGTTGCCCTAATGTCTCCTAAAAGATTCGTTTATATCTTGAGCCTTGCTCTGGCATGGGCAGATCTTCCTGTTCAGCCTTGCTGTACCTACACCAGAGCAAACCCCTCCTAGTGCCCTGCTTTCCATTGGCAAGGGATGGTTGGCACACACGGGGCCTGAGCCACATTTGGGAGTGATCAGTGTATGTCTGTCCCTGGGTTTTCTCTTTTTCCAACATACTATAGTGCAGGCCCAAGGACATGGTGAGTGAACCCAGACATGGAGAAGTGAAGAAGGTCTCACCGAAACATCACTGATGGCAACAGCTGAGATCCCTTCCCGGTGGACAGGCAGGCAGGCCACTCTAGAGAGGTAGTCCAGGTCCCAGAGGGTACAAGTGCGATCCTGGGAGCCACTCACCAGGAGGCTGAAGGTGACTGAGGCTGCCAGGCATGTGACAGCCTGGGTGTGTCCATACAAGGCCTAGGAACGGAAGGCATAACCAGAGGTGAGGAGAGAGACTCATAGTATAGCTGTTCGTGGGCTGCCTTTGCTTCTGGGCCCCAGATGAGGAAAGAGAGATTCAGAGTGAGTCAATGATTTTACAGATAAGTGTGTCTGTGTGTGTGGGGGGGGGGGAGTGCGTGGGGGTAGTAGAATATTAAGGTGTGTTACTTTCATTTACATTTCATTTGTTTAACTCTGTGAAGCTGTGTTACTGTGCCTGTGTAAAACACCTGATGGTCTAATAAAGAACTGAACAGCCAATGGCGAGGCAGGAGAAAAGATGGTTGGGGCTGGCAGGCAGAGACGATATATATATGAGAGAGAGAGAGGGAGAAATCTGGGAGGAGAGAGAAGAGGAGAGCTAGGAGCCAGAGAAGGAGGAGGACTCCAGAGGTCAGCCACCCAGCTACACAGCAAGCCTCAGAGTAAGAGTGGGATTTACAGAAGTAAGAGAATGGAAAAAGACCAGAGGCAAAAGGTAGATTGGATAATTTAAGTTAAGGGAAGCTGGCTAGAAACTAAGCCAAGCTAAGGCTGGGCATTCATAATTAAGAATAAACCTCTGTGTGTGATTTATTTGGGAGCTGGGTGGCAGGCCCCTCAAAAGAGTAAGAAACAACCAGCACCACACATGTGTATTGGCCTTTTGGTGGCATCCACTTCTAGGACGTGAGATCTATCTAGGGAGAAGTGATAGTCCCTTTGGAGTAATCCAGCCCAGAGTGTCCTTATGCTTTGTCCCTCTCTGTATTCTTCTTGAGTCTGAAGCAGCCCCTAGCACGTTAGTATGCAAAGGTTTCAAACGGCAAAGGCCCAGACCAGCAGCCTCATCAAATCTGGGATCTTAGTGGATACTGGATATACCCCCGGTCTTCTAAACCAGAAACTCTCATGATGGAGCCCTGGAATCTGCATTCCCTCCCATGCAAGAAATCTCATGCATACTCAAGTTGGAGATGTACTGCACTGTGGGAGACTCAGAAACAAAGTAGTCCTTGAACCAGACTGGGAAGACTGCAGGACGACACAAGAACACAGGCCACAGAAACAACTAAGCAGGGCTCCTGGGGACTCACAGAGACTGCAGGGGCAATCACGGAGCCTGCATGGGTCTGCACTAGGCCCTCTGCATACATGCTGTGATTGTAGCTTGATGTTTTGTGGGACTCCTAACAGTAGGAGTGGGGGTGTCTCTGACTCTTTTGCCTGCTCTTGGGACCCTTTTCCTCCTATTGGGTTGCCTAGGAGTGGATCTAGGGGAGAAAAGAGGGGGAGGGGAGGGACTGGGAGTAGTGGAGGGAGGGGAAACTGCAGTTGGGGTGTAATATATGAGAGAAAAATAAAAAATAACAATCTAAAAAATGCTCAACCCTTTGTATTGAGAAAGGGCTATTGGCAATATAGCCTAGGCCAATCTTGAACTCACAAATCTCCAGCCTAAACTGGGATTACAGTGCTAGAATTATCAGCATGAGCCACTGGGTCTGACTAAAGAAATGGATCAAACTCAGGCTGACAGGCTTGGCAGCTAATATCCTTACCCGCTGAGTTATCTTGCTGACATAAAATGTGACTTTTTCAGATCTCTGGATATGAGTGCATGTCCTGTGGTGTCTTGGGGGACTTGCGCTTAGCCTTCAGGTTTGAACCATTTGCTCTCGGCCTTCAGTCTTGATTCATGGATGGCTATGAAGACAGCTCTCTCCAGACAGCTTAGGGGGCCAAGTTCCTTCTGGGCACATTGCTCCTGGCTAAGGTGAGGATCCCATCCTAAGCATCCCAGAGGGTACCCAGAAAGCCTGAGGTGATTCTCTGTCTGGATATGCCTGGCATTCCTTGGAACTAGCCAGGAGTGCAGAGGTGGCATTCTGAAAGGGACTGGCCTGGCTCGACAATGACTAGAGCCCCAGTCCTGGCAGAGACAAACTGCTCACTCACTGGGGTCATCATTTTTCAAAGCTGTCATATTGCCTGATCACAGCTATTAAAAATTGTGTCCTCAATGGAGCCTAGTGTGACATCAACCAGATGGTGGTGGCAAATCTCTGGACATGACCCACTGAAGAAGATGTGCGTTGTCTCGAGAGCATGGAAATAAACAGAGGAAGGAAGAGATTTGATAGGAATTCTCCAGTCTTCCAGAATGACCTGAGTCTGATGATTAAATTCTGATCACAGATGATACAACATCTCCAAAAGACACAGGCAAAGGGACCCTGACAGAGGGTTCGGGGCTTCAGAGAGAACAGCTGTGAGCCTGAGCGGCAACACAGGCTGCACTGTGCAACTAAGTTGGCCTGTGTTGTGCAGAAAGGCCAGTGTACATGGCAGGGTATGGCACTGCATACACAGATACGATTTGCTGTCATCCATGGCCCAGAAACTGCAGCATCAGGAGGCACCCAGCGCCCTGGGAAGGCCAGGAGATTGAGGCAGAGACCAGCAGTTCTAAAGGTGTATTGAAAGGGCTCTTTCCTTTCTTTTTTTCTTTATTTCTTTTTTGCAGAATGCATGTCAGTTAAAATAACTTTGTTTTATCATCTTAGATCTAAGTAGCAAAATATAAATACAACACAATAAAATAAAACCTCTCAAAATAATTCTCCACAATGGTGGTTGCGGTGAGGTGGCTAGTCTCAATAAACTGTTGATGGCATTGGAGAGCTTATAAAATAATTCTGGAAAACTTTGTGTCATTGCTCAGTAATTCTCCTCAAAATACATCATAAGGAAACAATTAGTCAGAAGCAAACAGCATATATATAACATGTTTTCTGTGGCACTGTTGAAAATGGTTAAAAGTTGGAAATAACCTAATTGTCTAGTTTTAGAAGAAATGGTTTATTAAACCGTGGTATACTGACATAACAATTGAAATGTAATTTTATGGAAATGGAATCATCTGGAACAATTGAAATGCAAATTATACAGGCTGTAGAAAAATGAAAACAATTTGATAAGCTGGCTGAAAATGGAGCAAAAATATCCATATAAGACTGAGAAAGGTATAAATATGCATATAGGGGTTGGTAGTATGCAAAAATGAAAAATTTTCTATAGAGGAAGCAGAGAATTTCTTATTTTTAAAGTGAATTTAAATTTGTCTTTAATGTTTCACATCTTTAAAAATAAACACTTTCAGAACTGTTTTGAACCTATTTCATAGTGACCTCTAGGAATACAGGTCAAGGCAGGCCCCCTTTGACATAGTGACCTCTAGGAATACAGGTCAAGGGCAGGCCCCCTTTGACGAGTAGCTGGAGGTCTCTGCTCCCAGCCTGCTGTGGGTTCTCCCTCTGCTCACATTGCCTCCCTTCTGAAAAAGTTCCATTTTCCAGATCTACGCACTGGGAGGGGCCGCTTCGTTTCCTTGTAACTTGTTTATTGTTAACCAAGACTGTAGGGAAGATAATGGTTCTCCTTTCCCAGGGCTGTTAGAAGGTAAAGTGGGGTGATGCTTGTGAACATGCTGTGTGGGCAGCCAGGGCAAATGCCCTAAAGCATCACCTGGCCCGGGAGACTCACTTTCCTGGCCCTGAGCTGTATGTGCCCCCAAGATCCTGCACTACAGTTGGGCCTCCAGGGAGGTGCCTGCTCTTTCTGCTCATCAGATCTACCCAGGGATTGAAACGATTGCCAAACGGCAGCTGTGGACTGCCTTCTGTCCCGGGTCCCATGCTCTAGAGAGAGGCAACACTTTTACCTAACAGGGAGCTCGGTTGTGCTTTGGCACCATGGCTACCAGAGACACCACACCTCTGAGAGGCACGTACCTGCCGGAGGTGCAAGCCTCTTGGGCGACCTTTGACCAGGCTGAGCTCCCACACACACACCACTGCGCTGGCCCCAGAGGTGACGATCATTGTAGGGGATGGGCACACGGCGCACAGACAGGGGCCCCAGGCAGCCAGGTTCTCAAATGTCATCAGGATCTGTGAGAGACGGAGAATGAAGGCTGACATAGGACCAGCAGACACTGAGAAACCAGGTCAGAGAAATAAGGAGTGCACAGCTGAACCTAGGGTGCCGGGGGAATGGGGGCCATGTTCTAGGTTCCACAGCCAAGCTCAGGTGACTAAACCTAGGCCATCCTAGACCTGTCCCCACGGAGGGGCTCCTACTCCAGCCAGTTGGGAGAGACCTGCAGACCCCTGCACAGCTATTCAGATGCTGTGAAAACCACTGGAGTTGGGGCATGGGGGTGCAGCTCAGTCTGAGACAGTGGTAGGACTGGAAGGGGACTTGGGGGGAGGGGCTAGTTTTGATGATTGCCAGGTTAGAATGAGAAGGGCTAGAAACACGGGATGTAGAGGATTCATTGTATATAATTGGGTTGGGTAGGAGGGGATCTGGGTAGGGAGGGGGTCTGTGAAAAGGGCAGAGACAACAGGAAGGCCAAAAAGTAGGACGGGACCATTAAGCAGAGAAAGAGAGAGAGAGAGTTTGCTTTTGCAAGATGCTAAATGTTCAACCTGAGCGGCTCTTATCTGAGTAGTACCTGGGGTGGGAGGAGCCCGGGAACTCCTGCCCAGATTGAATGCACATCTGGATGAGCTTTGTGTGCTCTGTCAGCCTGACATCCACCTGGGAGAGGGTCAAGACCCCAGAACCCTGTCCCTGTCCCCGCACCACCACCACGTGCTCTCACCTTGTCAGAGCTGTAGTTCCCCAGACAGCAACTGAAGTCATCAAAGCCCCAGCTGAAGGTCCTGTTCCAGAGAGGAGGCAGCAGCATTTTGTTCTTCTCCACCGCCAGGATGGTCTTCTCGGTTGGGACAATGTGGCCAATGGCCCCCTTTGGGGACTCGGACCCTAGAGAGAAAAGGTACATATCTGCTCCCCAGTGAGTATAATGCTCTATGCAATGAGGAAAGCACCCCCTTTCACTGGGAGAAGACACTACAGAATAGAGAGCCGCACCATGCACACAGCCTGGCCGGGAGCCACTCACTCAGGCTCTGTTGGCTTAGGTACCCCTTCCTGAGCTCCTCTTACTGGGACTCACACATTTCAGTGACTCTTACACAGTGATACCAGAAGCCCAGACAGTCTGTTGGGGAAGATGATCCAAAGCCATAGGGTTTGGGTGACTGTCCACCTACCTTTCCTGCACTACCTTGGAGGGACCCCAGCATGTGGTCTTGTTCCTACCACAGTTTCACTAGCTAAACTCTGGAAACCATTCCTGGCTCCAGCTGGAATCCAGCTCAATGTTCAGTTTGCTGATGACCAGCTGGTATCCCAAGCCTGTTATCCCAGGGAAGTCTACCCCTTCCTCCTCACAAAGTCTCCTTGGAGGAGCAGAAATAATGATGCCCTCTCAGAGTAAGCTTCCCGGCCAGCATAGGTATGCATAGTGTGGGAGGAGACTGTGTTCAATGTGTATTCAGTCATGGGATCTGCCCTCCATCATGGTGGCAGATACCCCTCTCTTGCCCTGTGCAAGTTGTTATGAGAAAACTACCCTCTTCCAGAGTTCTACAGTTCACACAGCTAAGAAGCTGTGAGGCTGGGACTCACAGGCACCTGCCCCAGGACACATGTCCTTAGCTACAAACTCTATGCATACATGCATCTGGAGGTTTAAGAGCCTGTTGTCTGTCTTTGTGAGGGTGCAAATGGAATGTGTTTGCACATGTATGCAAGAGAGAGGGGTGTGTGTATATGGGGGGGGGCAGGCAGACAGACAGACAGACATGTGGGTCTTAGAAGTTAAGGTCTTACCTAGAAGTCCTAGACACCTCCAGAACAGAGACCACCCTCCAATACCCATTGATACAGCCATTACAAAACCCACTACTTCCCAAGCCCGTGCCCTTGAACTCCTAGAGCAGTGGTTCTCGACCTGTGGTTTGCAGCCCCTTTGCTGGGTTGAACGACCCTTTCACAGAGGTTGTATATCAGTTATCCTGCATATCAGATATTTATATCACGATTCATAACAGTTGCAAAATTACAGTTATGAAGTAGCAACAAAAATAATTTTATGGTAGGGGGGTCACCACAGCATGAGGAACTATATTAAAGGGTCAGAGCATTAGGAAGGGTGAGAACCACTGTCCTAGAGGAATACAGTTCCTAAGAGAGAACCCTGAGACAATGCAAGCCCAGGCAATCACCTTTGACTGTGACTTGAGAAGGTCTTAGTGCTGGCAGGTTGTGGAGGAAGGACTGTGAGTGGCCTGGAAGGCCAGCAGGGATGGAGGTATCCTTTCCAGGCACTGGAGGTTTCCCTGCGGTGTTCCTGGATGGGTGGGGTTTAGTGAAGATCTAGAGGTATACACAAACACACCACACAGGTCGTTAGGAGGTAGATGCCTTAGAAAGGAGCCGTCACCACGTGCATCACAGCTGTACCCTCCTCTGGGCACTATCAGGGCTGGCCTTCCTCCAACAGGACTGGAGTGTCAGAAGGGTCCTCAGATGTTACAGATGAAGAGCCTAGGGCTCAGAGAGGGACCGCTATTTTCTCCAAGTCATAGGACAAGCTCTCCTGGTTGCCAATTCTCTTCTCTCCTAAGCCGCCTGGGCAAAAGCTACCCTTGCTGAGGAGGTCCTTGGGACAGCATTTTCAGCTGCTTGATATCTCAACTCATTAGGAAAAACAATAGAAAATAAAATAAAACAATAATAACAATAGTAATAATGTCATAGTATCTATCACATATGTAACAGAGGAACACAGCATTTGTCCCGTGTTGATGATATCATCTTACCTCTTCAGAGGTAAGCAGGTAGGGTTCTGGTTCTGAGGCTAAGGATGATTCTCCCTTCCTACCACTCACTGCCTTCTCCTAACAGGATAGAACATCCTTGTCCTCTTTCCCAAGCTTGTGCTGTCCACACTCTTGATAAAGCAAGATGAATGCCGTGGCCTGCCGTACATACCTGCTTGGGTACCTGTCCAAAGTTGCTGATGAACCCCAGGATGGTACTCTTGATCAAGGGGTCACTGATGCTGGTGAGGTCGATTCTGTCACCATAGAAGTAGGGATGGAAAGTGTTCACAGCCTCTACAGCAGCTGGCCCCTGCTGCTTATACCCAAAAATTAGGTCTATCCAGTGGTGGAGGTTGCCACTGACAAAGTCGCTTTCCAGAGCCTGAAATAAAAACCCAAAGAGCATGAAATCCTAACTCATGCTTTTTAAAACTCTGTTCTCTACATTTAAGCCACTGTGAATACAGGTGTGTGTGTGTGTGTGTGTGTGTGTGTGTGTGTGTGTGTGTGTGTGTGCAACTAGAGGTCAGAGGCCAACTACAGGTGCCTTTCTGTGGGTGCTGCCCCCCTCACTTAAATGTTTTTCATTTAATTTTTTTAAGGCAAGATCTTTCATAGGCCTGGAAGTTGCAGAACTGGCTAGACCCCAGTGAGCCCCAAGGATCTTTCCACACTCCTGGCGTGGGGCTTACAAACACGCACAACGCCCAGTTTTCATTATTGTGGGTGTGTTGTACCATCTCATTCTGGTTTGCATAAGTTTCTTTGATGACTAATGATGCTGAGCACATTTCTGTTTCCTTTAGCTAACCCAGAAGAAATGTAGCCCAAGACAGGCACCCCCAGGTGGTCTCTGGCCTCCATCCTCATTCGTGTTTCTGGGTGGCAGGCTCAGTCATCTCCACTCCTGGAAAACCCGGTGGTAGGGGAGAGCTCTGTGGGGTCTCCAAACCACCTCTGAGCTATACTGAGAACATAGGTCAGGAGGTGGCACTACTGGTGAGACTGGTGAGGACACTGACATGCCACCAGGGCAGCCAGGAAACATCAGACATGACACTTCCTGTCAAGATGCCTATTACAGCAGCCTAGTGCAGTCTGGAGCAAACTGGTGTTCTTTAAATATCCAGGACCCAAACTTCCCTGGTGCTGTTCTTTCCCAGGTTTGTTCAGACATCAAAGCCTCAAGGTTTGTGCCTACCAGCGAGACAGAAAACTCCTTGGAGATTGAGAGGATGTTGAAGTACACATCAGGAGAGCCTGGAGTGCCTCACCTGTCTGTGCAGACTGATGAATTTCCTTGGGTCCCCATCAGCCCAGGGAGGGAGCTGCACGTCTCCCAGGGTTGTTCCGTCCTGCATGCATCCTGAGTGTGAAGGGAAGCAGTAAACGTGAGTGAGGTCGCGCTAGGTTCAAAAGCAAAGGATGTTAAAACCGCGTTGTCTGCACCTGCCAACTCCTTGCAGGTTGGAACGCGAGCTGGATCCTAGCAGATCACACTGCTTCCTGCCACGGCTCTCTGCAGAGCCCCAGTCTTCCTCTGCTTGGCCCTACAGTCGGCATCCTTCATGAGCTCCTCCTGGCTTCCCCAACAACACTGGAGCTAGATTTCCAAGCCACATGGTCTTACTGTTACCACTGCTGATGTGTCTTCCTCGCCACTAACAATGAATGCCTTTGGCCTGGGGACTGAGACAGCAGGAGAAGCCAGTGACGATAACCCAGGCGTGCAAGTACCCAGGTCTGTGCCGGGCACCACACCAAGTTCTTGGCACACACCATCTTCCTAAGTCTTCAACCAGTTACAGTGGGTTTTTCATGGTGAGTCCCAAGACAGTAAGAAGAGGAGCCTGGCTTCCAGCCCAAGACTCCTCTCCACCAGCTGCCAACTTTGAGCACGCTACTTGACCTCTCTGGGACTCAGTTTCTCCATCTGTAGGGGTGAAGGTCCTGACGAAGCCTTGCAGGACTGGCAGGATATGTGAAAAGCAAGCACACAGCACCCACAAAATAATGCTAGCCATGACCAGTGCTCAGCAATGCTCCGGTGCTCTGGCCTGAACCCTCGAGGACACTTATGGCACAAGTCGAACAACATTCCCCTCTGGTCTCAGGCTTTCAGGCTGCGCCTAGCCACATTTTCTCATCACCCAGACTCAGCTCCAGGGTCTTCCTGGGGAATGGAATAACACAAGTCCTTCCAATTCACTCTCAAACTGTTGTCCTCACGAGACCTCTCAGCACCTGGTAGTTTCACGTCTGTTTGTTTATAGCTTAACTCCCCCGTCCTCACCTGGAACATGTCTTTAGGACAAGCCACACCTGCCTGAAGTGCCTGCTACCTAGTCACCTGCTCTCCCAGTGATACCTGGCTGTCTCTGACCCTGCCATTTCTTCATCTAAGCCTGTCACGTCTTCCTCAGAGGACATAGCTGCGACCCATAGGCAGAGGTAAATTCTGCAGGGTACTCCATCTCAGACTTGTCAGCGCCTCTCTCTTAGCCTCTATTGCCCTCCAACTTACCTCCTATCCTGGACCTCACCATGCCTTCTGGGAATTGTCCTTTGTGTCTGTCCAGATCTGCCCAGTGCCTGTCATAAGGCATCTGAGAACCCAAACAGTGCCAAACTCACCAAGAACCCACATCAGGCTGGCTGGCTGGACCAGGATTGGAAAGGCTTCAAGTACTCCATGGCACTGTGGCCTCATGCCCAGGGCTGGAAACCACACGAGGCCTTGTGGGAAATGATCTCATTTGGCCTGACTCAAGGTTCAAACCCTTACTTGAAGGAAAAGGAAGGACGGACCCGAAAGATGCTAATATCCATCTGCCTCAGGTGTTGTCTGCAGCACCCATGGCTTCTCTTGACCTGGCTAGAGAGTTTGCTTATACCCTGCTCCAGCTCTGACCATCTATCCCCTGAGCACATTGCTCTCACACAACTTTACGGGAGAGATTCCCGGCACATGTGCAGTTCTCAGAGGATCCCCCCCTCGGGGGCCTCTGCAAAAGTTTGTGCCTCCTCTCAAGCAGGAAGAATGCCTGATGCATCCTGGGCTGCAAGACAGAGGGTGTACCACCCGGCCGTCAGACACAGCAGAAATGGGGCTGGTGGACCCCAAGGTAAGAGTGTGGGTGGGCAGTGCCAGACCTAAGTCATCAGCAAGCATTCTAGATCACTGGCTACTATCTCACTATAGACTGAGCCCTGCATCCTCAGAGAAAAGGCCACACTGTCCAAGGCAGGTACTCAGTGCTGTCCTGGAAGCCTGGGACCCAGCATCCTTCTTCACTTTTGCAACAATGTCTGTCACTCAGCAGAGACTTTGCCTCCAATACACTGGTCCTGGTTAGGGGCCTGGTGAGTTTTCCATCAAAGATACCGATGGAATCAGTGTTTCACTGGGGATCTGTAGAAGAAATCCCAAGCTCCCTGACACTCAGGCTCACTAGGCTTTCCCACACCTCTACTCACCAAACTCCACTGCATTACAGTTGGTTAAAAACTCTGGCAGGTAGAAGAATTCAGGTGTCAGCTCCCTGACGTCACTCATGTTCTCCTTGGAGGCAGACTCCCATGTGCTCTTCACACTGTGGAACATTCTATCAGCCACATCAAAGCTTCCACCCTGTGGGAGAAAGGGTGACGTGATCAGCCACATGTGTGTGTCTCCCTCTATCTATTCAGCCTCCAAGGAAGGAGTTCTGAAGTCAGGAATGAACAGACACCTCCATTTTCCAGACCAGAAAACTGACACTCAGGATGCACTGATTTCTCCAAGGCTATCAAAGCAGTGAATGCCAGGGCTGAGTCCAAACCCACTGGCACAATGGTAAAGGGCATGCTTTGCCCTGCCAGTTCCTAAGGAAATCTCTGGAACCAGTACAAACTTGGCCTACTGTGTGGGGGCCAGAGGTTGAAGAGGACTCAGCTCTTTCTGAGAGAGAAGGACCTGCAACATATCTAAGATATGTCCCCCCTGGGCAGCCTGGTAGACAAGGACAGGGTGGGCCATTTCCTGAGCTAGAGGTGTTGATCCATGTGATCCATAGGTCATTTTCTGCACAGGCACAGGAACACTAAGACATTGGGGTCCCCAAGAGGTCTCAACCATAACACACAGCTTAAAGATGTGCCCCCCACCCAGGTGACGTTGCTCTGTGTTAAAATTAGGAGACCATGTCCACCATCAAATTGAAATGGAAATAGAAATGAAGTGGGGGAAATCTAAATAAATCTGCACCTAACGAGTCGCTCATTGAAATGTATTAAGAGCTTTGTGTATTTAATCTGCAGCCTAAGCCTCACATGTGGGAGATTGATGTCTTCTCCTGGCCCCATTTTTCCTTCTGCAGCTTTTATAAGTGCTGATGGTAATCTCCTGAGAAACAATATGATTTGGTAATAAAAAGATTACCTGTATTAAATAAAAATAATATATACATAGGAAATATTGTTAGTGCTACAAATCTGGTTAAAGATATTACCACAAAGAAAAATGTTATTTTTTCACAGCTGTCTAATGCATTTTAGCAAAAGTAATATCTTTAAAACTTAAGCCTGTATTATTTATAAAGGAAGCAATAACTGATTTTCCTATTTCCTATATTAATAAATGTATTTGCATACATTTGTTTCAAAATTAATGGGTTTTCTCACTTCTGCAATACAAAAGAAAACACCAAATTCCCTAGAAGAAAAAGTGGAGCTGCTCTGTGGCTCGTGCTGTGAGAGTGTGGGTTGACGTACACTCCAGTGGCCACTGGCAGTCGGTCTCAGGCAGGACTTGGTTCTCAGGAAAGCAGGCAGAGACAACAAAAGAAAGGGTGAGATGGAGAGGCACTGAGCTGCGTGGTTCAGCCTTACAGAGCGGCCGAAGGAGGAAAGTCCACCACCGAAGGGAGTGAGCGACAGCAAAATGTACTGGAGGTGGGGCTGCAGAAAGGGATGGGCCGGAGCTCCCCAGCTGAAATCTTCCCCTTCCCAGCCTGCAGCTCTCCATGCATGGCAGGAGTAATGTGCATCCAAATGGCCAGTGAAAACGGGGCATGAAGATCAGTAACGTCACACCTTCCCAGCGGCAGATGATTTCCTGTGTGCCACTCAGAGCCAGAGGGCAGTGGAGCCAAGCCGAGCTGACACGAGTCAGACACAAAAGGTCACATGCACGATCTCATGCACATGGAAACCACCAGCGACATGTTTTGAATATCGTAGGGATCAGAAGGTTATCTGCAGTATCTTGCTCATGTATAATATTAAGAAGTGCTCAGCAATATTGAAAGACACAAACCAAAATTATGAGTGAAGCAGTGGAGAGGCAAGGGCATGACAAGGGCCATTTCTGAACACTGAGTTAAAGTCAGGGAAATGTTGGTCCTTGTGCAAGTACGTAGATTATAAACGACTAGCCCTGAAAAATAATGCATGTTGCTGAAGGCAGTACTCCTTGTGCATGTGCCTTAGTTTGCCATTGTCCCTGCATAAACTCTTTAGTCATGGCATTCTTCTCTGATTTCTTTTTTTTTTCCAGAGCTGAGGACTGAACCCAGGGCCTTGCGCTTGCTAGGCAAGTGCTCTACCACTGAGCTAAATCTCCAACCCAAGTCATGGCTTTCTTAAACCCCTCTCTTGCATAGGCAGGGAGAGGACATGGGGGGGGGGGAATATTCAATTTTTGGCCCATACTCAGAAGAAACTCAGACCTTACGTGTGTTCAAGGACATGTGACTACACATATATTCTTTTCTGTTAATATTTGTTGTTTTTAATTATGTATATATAATTATATACATACACACACACACACACACACACACACACACACACTTACTTACACACATAATGCTCACGCCCACAGAGTCTAGAGGCAATAGATTCTACTAGAGCTAGAGTTACAAGCAGTTGTGAACTGCCCAGCATGGGTGCTAGGAATCAAACTCAGGTCCGCTGCAAGAGCAGTACCCACTGGTGGCCATGGAGCCATCCATTCAGCCCCTAGATATCATTATGGTACGTACTGAAACCCTTCCAAGAGGGAAGTTGGCCCGCTAACATCCAGCTGAGGAACCGGATTGGCCCTGTGAGCGGGTTGATGACCTGTTGGCACTGTAGGCATTTTTCTTAACAGTTTCGAAGCACCGTGTAAGCAGTGCACTGACTTACTTGTATCAGCTGATTTAAACCCCCATCTGTCCACCAGGCTGTGTGCCATGGTAGTGAATGCTGTGCTCCAGAATCAAGCTGACTCACGTAAGAATTTCAGTGCTTACTTGTAGGGTGAGCATGAGTTTTTAAAATCTCTTTAATCGCCTATCCCCTCCTCTGTGAAGCTTTAGTGATTGTTCTGGGTGTGAAATCAATAACGTATATGTCCAAGTGAATGTGTATATGAAAGGCAAGATATACCACCCCCAGGTGGCATGCTAGGTATAAAGAAAGCAGTATCAAAGGAATGAGCCCTGTATCTTTTTAAAATTGTTTATTAAATTACCTGTATGGGTTTTTGTCTGCACACGTATGTGTGTGCGCCCTATTCTTGCAGTGCTCACAGAGGCCAGAGGGGGCATGGAGCCCCTGGAACTGAAGTTACAAAAGGTTGTGAGGCACCCCGTCGGTGCTGGGAATCAAACCCGGGTCCTCTGGAAGAGAAGCCAGTGCTCTTACCGTCTGAGTCATCTCTCCAGCCCTAGCCCTCCATCTTTTATCCTGTACATTCCAGGGCCTGGAGAGGGATCTCAGTCTTAGGGACTGACCTCAGTATATGAGGAAGAAAACCAGGGCTCTTTGAAAGAGTCGAGAGAAATGGAGTGGAAATTATTGGAAACAAAAGGTAGAGTGTTGTGGAGGGCGGGGGGCAGGATCCTCCCGTGTCTGAGACAGAAACAGGAGGGTAGCAAAAGCTAAGACACCTTAGGATGAGGACAAGAAGTAAGAGGGGTATTGTCAGGGCATTTTCAGGGCGGCCCATAGCACCAAATAAACAGGAAAGAGTGGACAGGTAAGAGGAAACTGGTTGTGTATTCCATGAGCCTCAGCTAACAGCCCATCTCAACATCCTACTCCAAAATATAATAGTATGGGTGACATTTGGGAAGCCCAGGAACTAGTCAGTCCTGGTCTCAATTGGGATTGGTCTGTCCCAGAGCAGCCTTTCCATAGGATGAGGCCTTTCTCTTTAGCAAGTACCCCAAAAGCATGCTGACACCCATACTTCTTGCTGTGAGCGAATGTGCAACAGGAAGTCGAGCAAATGTGTAACAGGAAGTCAAGCCACACTTCCATCCTCATCAGTCAGGGTTGGAAAGGATGGGGAAACTGCAGCTCGGTTACACAACTACCAAGTAGAAAGTCCAGGGACAGTGTATCTGGGCCTGTCAACTCTACCACGTGTACCTTTTCCAGTTCTCCTAGCTAAAGTCATATACTCAAAATTATTCCATGCTAGAGACCCTGAAGAATTCTTGTCAAGTCACAGTTTGGGACCTTGAAGACCCCATGTCTTCACGCTCTGTTGATACCGTTAAGTGTGACTGGAGGTTTTCTGGACCAGCCCTGTCCTAACTACACACAAAGTATTGGGTACCAAGGGCAAGGTAATTGGCTTGGGGGGCAGGAGCCTACCTGTGAGCTGTGATGACATCAGGTAGAGTCCACAGAGGCATGGACACTGAGCCAGGCTCTCTGCCTTCCTCATATTACTGTGACCCTGGTACCAACCCGAAGCTGGGAGGTAACAGCCCAGGCTGAGTCTACCCCAGGTTCTCAGTTCCCTGCCATGAGCATCTGCCTAGCACAAAGGCCCGCCAGCCATCTCGCCTCAGGTAGTTTGGAAAACCCTTCCCCACTGCTGGGAACAGCTGACTTCACAGGGGTGGGACTTAATTAGCACAGCGCTTTATTTCCATTTCTTATTAAATACAGCAGCTGCCACCACACTGTGTTTTTGCTGGGAACAGGCTGCCTTGCAGGGCACCACCCAGGCTGGATCTCATCTTAGGCCTGAGAATATAAGGTGCTTTTGCTAGGACGGAAACAAATGTCAGGGCTAAGGTCTCTCAGCAGGGGTGTGGCCTCACAATGACTCAGCTTTCAGGAGGCTCACAGATCCTGGATCACCATAGACAAGGCTCACGAGAACTATAGAATCCTGGGATTGTCGTTAAGGTGGGGTACCAGCTACTTGCCTTGAATACAGTAGATCATTCCTCCCAGAGAAAGGAGTGTGGACAACAGAGCGTATGTATGGTGATATTTTGTTTGTGATTTAACAACTAAAGCTCCCTGAAGATCAGAGTGGGGAACTAAGCCATTAGTTATCCATAGAGGCCAGACATTGGTGGCGCACACCTTTAATCCCAGCACTCATGAGGCAGAGGCAGATGGATCTCTGTGAGTTCGAGGCCACCCTGGGCTATACAAGATTGATCCAGTCTGAAAGAGAAATAGAGGCCAGGCAGTGGTGGCACACACCTTTAATTCCAGCACTTGGGGTCTCATGCCTCTGCTCCCAGTACTTGGGAGGCACACAGGCCTTTAATCCCAGCACTAGGGAGGTTGAGACAGGAAGTGATATGGCTGGGCAGAGAAAAGGAATGTAAGGCGGGAGGAGACAGGAACTCAGTGCTTTTGACTGAGGAGTTGGTGAAGTGAGAGGTGGCTGTGGCTTGTTCCTTTGTCTCTCTGATCTTTCAGTATTTACCCCAATATCTGGCTCCTGGTTTTTATTAAGACCAATTAGAATTCATGCTGCACACATGACCAACACAAATCTGATCACATTCTACATACATTCCACCTGCTCAGACTGCACAACACATCCATCTACAGTTGGGATCCACATTCAAAGATGTGGGCAATATTTTAATAGATCGTGTCTGGCTCATGTTTATAGACTTCTCTTTCTTCTCACAGCTCACTGAAGCATGCAGTATTACAGCTGTTTATAGGACATTTGCACTGGAGTGGACATTGTAAATACTCTAGAGGTAGTTTAAAGTGTATGGGAGGATATATAGGTTCTACGCAAATATGATGCCCTTTTATATAAGCCATCTGAGTATCCTCTGATGTCTGCAGGGGGGAGGGATCCTGGAACCAACCCCATGGATGAGCAATTATTCCATATTTTCCAGACTATAAAAATCCATCATTGTATTGACAAGTTTGAGAAGAAAGATAAACGCATCAATACTAGAGAAGCATCAATTCTAAAAACAGCCTAAATGTGGTAGCATTTAACCACGGGAGTGTAAAGAACCTCTTACACAGAGTCAGAACACAGTACACTAAAGTCCTGAAACTAAAAATCCTGGTGCTGTCCACACCACAGGGCCCAGCACATGCTGAGCCAGCCACAGTGCCCATGATTTCCCATGTCAGCCTGTCAGCAGCTCAGCAGGCCACACCAGATGTGCCACACAAGCACATGGCGTGTGGCAGGAAATGCGCTCCGTGGCACACCACGCTGGTACTTCATACCACTGAACTCTATGTTTAAAAAATAGCTACAGGGTAGATACACTATGTGAGGGACACTTTCCCACGATACAAAAGCTTAAACTTTCTAATGGTAAGTGTAAGGTATTTGGTATCATTTGGAAACACAGTAGGTACTTCATGAGTGTTCCAGACTAGTGCTGATATGAAATGGACTTCAGATGCAGCATCTGACCCTCCATCTTTCTCTCATGAATAAGGAAACCAAATCCCAAAGAAATGCAATGATCTATTCAACATCAGATGGCAGAGCCAGGGAACAGGGTCTTGGGACCCCAGGTAGTAGCACACATCAGCACTCTGACTCCCTCGCATTAGCGGGTGAACGGCAGAGTCTGCTCAGCACAGAATGGAGAGAGAGCATGCTGACACCCACAGCACACAGGCTCCAGCCTCCTGCAAATGCAGAAAGCCTCTCTGCAGGCATCCTGGAACCTCCCCGCCGCCGCCCCCCCCCCCCAACTCATCCACAGCCAACTTAGAAGTCAGACCACAGGGAGGGGGCAGTCCTTCCTGTCACCATGGAGGGTGGGGCAAAAGTCTCTGGAGAAGAAACAGGCAGATGAAATGAAACAAAGATGCCAGAACATTCCTTATGAGATCTGGTGAAACCCAGGAAGGACTCCCTCATCAGATGCGGCCTTTGTACTCATCCAGTTAAGAAAAACTGACACTGTTGTTGTTTTGCTGTAGGAAAAGGCAGAAGATGGCTGGTTCTTCAGACCCATGACGATCAACTGGAAAAGTGACTTCAATGGCAGAATATAAGACAGATTGGTCCAGGACGGAGGGTTACACAGGGAGCTCAGATGATTACAGCTTGGATGGGCCAATCTACCAAAGACAAACTTGAGCCAGAAAACACTGAGTCACATTTGAGAGTCCCAGTGGGGTCACACTAACAATTGCTCAGGTGCCTCCTAAAAGCAGAAAAAGTTAGCTCTGATCATCTCTGGGTTAGACCATCCCAAACTAGTTTGAACTAGTTATTAGTGAAGCAAATTGGCTAAAATAAACTCACACTAATGATTAGCATCAGCGTAACCATTCTCCAGATATTCTTGTGGGCTTTGCAGAACCTGTTTAATATGGCTCATTCTGCTCTGGGATGCTTTATTGTAGCCCAGGCTGCCTTAAAATAGTTTAACCCAGAGGAGATCAGTTTGAACAAGTTCAGCTCTGCTCAGATCAGATCTGGTTGGTCACAGAGGGAAATGGAGAAATAGCCATGGTTGATCACCAGAGTTAGGGGCTTTCCTTACATTTTCTCATTTGCTAGATGATCCAGTGATCTATGCAAAACCAACCCTCATTTCCAGAGATAATGTAACGTGTGGGACATTTGTATCTATTACGTGGCAGGTTCGTAAATCTCCCAGCCCAGCCTGTCTCTCTTCCACTCCATCTCTTCCCTGTGTGGAGAGGCCCTTAGCAACAAGCAGAGCTGGGACCTCTGGCTCTCATGCATCTGGGCCAAAGGGAAGCTGTGAAAGCATCCTCAACATTTGACAATTTCAGCTCCCTGGCTGGGAAGCAGCCGCAGAATCCATCATTATCATCAGCAACAGTGATCATCATTTCTTGTGGATTAATGAGCAACATCTGGATGAGATTCCTGGCATGGGGTACAGCTCTGGGACCATTCATTCTCCAAACTAAACTTACTTAAAATGCTTGTTGCCTGAGAAAGACCCAGGGGAAGCACACTTATTATTTTTGAGTGGATTTCCAGAGATAGGGGGTTATACAAAGTCTAGACAAGCCACACAGTCAGGGAGAGGGGAATGTGTGCCAAGAAACAAAGGATGTGAGGGGCTCACTCCTTGCTGGAGAAGATGCCTGGCCTTGCCTTTCCATTCTTTCCCAGGGATCAGGAGTGCTTTAGTGCCAGCTAAGGGCAACTCTTGTCTCTCAGGTCAGTGTTTTCTGAGTGACCCAAACTCACAGTTTCTGGGACATTAAAATTCCTCTGAGGTAAGGCTCAAGTGTTAGAGTGAGATCATGTATGCTCAGTGGGCCTCTGATCATGAGGCCCTTGGCTTTCTCTCACAGGACCATTAAAAGGTGGTGATCATGTCAGCTGTGAACTCAGCCTGGAAGCGCATTCTCTTTGCCGTGAGCTCAGCCAGCTGGCTCAGGCTGGGCTACCCAACAGCTTTCCACATTTCAAACTCTGCCTCTAAATGGGGTGCTTGGGTGCAGGATTCCAGTGAAAGATTTTATGGGGAAGGGAGATGAAGAGCATGTCAGCACAGTCCCAGTGCCGCCCACAAGGGACCCTGACTTTGAAATCCTGCATATCCAGGACCCTAGCACTGGCTCATCTCCATCTCCTTTAGGACTGCCAGATGAAACAACACGGGCAACCCAGGTAACTTAAATTTCGGAGAAGCAGCAGGTAACTTTCCAGTATGTTCTTGTTTAAGTGGAAGTCACTGCTAATCCAGAACCAGACTTGGCTAGGTAGCTGCTTCTTCATTTGTGAAACCTGGCAACCCTAGGCTGGCAAGGTAACAGCTTGTTAGTTATGGATGGGTGAGATGACCAGTTTCTTTTTCTGGGTTAGCTGTTTTTGTTGTTGTTGTTGTTTGATTGTTTTTATTTCAAATAATCTATTTGTCCTATGGACCCTTTCATTTATAGTTTGCACCGATCCATGTATTCTGATGTTCATTGGCCCTTCTCTTTACTGATCTTTGTGACGTCTTTAGTCTCAACAATTTCTACTCTCCTTTTCTACTCTATCTTACCTGTATTAAATTTTCACATTTTTTTCCACAGGGAATTTTCTTATTTCCTGCTTCTCTAGGGTATTATTATTATTATTACTATTATTTACAAAAATCAGGTAGCTGTGCAAGTATCAATGATAAGAAAGCAGCCTTCCTACAAGTGTAGGAGCTGACATCAAAGTTTAAGTTTTCAGAGAGGAGGTGCCCGAGACTTGGGTGTGTCCATGCCCTTGCACTCAGGAAGAGGCGACAGCAGCTCACCTGTAAGGAGCAGAAGGCCTGCGTGAAGGGCGGCATCCGGACCAAGTAGGAAGCGACAATGATGGCTGAGGAGTAGTGAGTGTAGTAGTGGCACTGGACGGTCATGTCTCCTACAACGAAAGGATGTGCTTGAGGACTGCTGCCCCACCCGAGGGCAGCAGACAGGCTTCCTTGTGCTTGAGAACAGCATTTTAAACTACATTTATTGAAATTCAGAAAGCAAGTAGACATAAAGAAAAACATTAAGGCACTAACAGATCGGATGGCATACAAATATGGCAAGAATTGTAAAGGTGATGTACAGGTGTACTAAGTTTGAGGACTGAGTTCCAGAGCGAGTCATAGGTGGACTCCATCATTTAAAGGTTGTTAAGCTGCTTAAACTCAGAGTTTCTTTTTTCTGCCCTTTGGAAAGGACCATGTCATACAGAAACACTCCCTCCATCTTCCTTACCCCTAGGCGTGAAGGTGCCAGCTCTCAGCATATATTTTTCCATCGAGGAAGGCCATAAAAATTACCCAGGTTGGGCCTCACCACAGACTTTTTTTTTTTAATTTAAGATTTCTTTTATTTTGTGCTCCTGGGTGTTTTGCTTTCATTTAAGTGAGGGATATACATGTAATGTTTACATAGCCCAGAAGAGGGCATTGGATCCCCAGGAACTGGAGTTACAACTATAAGTAGCTTTGTGGGTGCTGGGAACTGAACTGGGGTTCTCTGCACAAACAGGAAGTGCTCTTAACTGGTGAGCCATCTCTCCAGTCCCCTTAGTTAAATTTCTAAAGGTGATGCCTGGACTTAGTACTATTCTCAAGTTCTTCCAGATGATTCTCTCACGTAATCACAATGCTAACTGCTGGATTCAAAAATTCTTTAATTAACCATGATCACTGGTAGACTGCATGACCAACTAAGTCGTTACTGATCTTCTCAAGATGTTGAAAAGAACATCACTGCACACACACACACACCTGCACACACACACACACGCGCGCGCGCACACACACACGCACACGCACACACACACACGCATACATGCACACACACGCACACATGTACACACACACGCGCACACACACACGCACACACACACGCGCACGCGCACATACACACGCACGCACACATGCACACACACACGCGCACACACACATGCACACACACGCACGCACACACATGCACACACACACACGCACACACA